>CABHPR010139313.1:33494-47699 GCA_902168415.1 Peromyscus melanophrys | reverse complement strand
GTGTGTGTGTGTGTGTGTGTGTGTGTGTGTGTGTGTGTGTGTGTGTGATCATTCTGTTTTGAATTTATGGCCACTGGTAGATTTCCCATGGTCCAGTGGATGGCTCTACACCCATGCCCATATGGTAAAAGTTAACTGGACTTAGTGGGTTATCAAAAATAAAAATAAAATAAAAATAAATAGATTAATAAATAAAATAACCTGAAATTGGAAGGTGTCTAAGTTGGGAGAAATTGGGGAAAGTTAGAGTAGAGAAATAAGGGGATGATATGATCATATTTCATTGTATTCATACACAAAATTCCCAAGAATAAAGAAAAAAATATTTTTTCCTTTTCTTTTTTCCTTTTTTACTAAGAGATTTTCTATTCATTTTATATACCAAGCACAGATTCCCCTGTCCTCCCTCCTCTCACCCCCCAGCATTCCTCCCACCCACCCCCATTCCTACCTCCTCCAAGGCAAGGTCTCCCATGGGGAGTCAGCAAAGCCTGGTACATTCAGTTGAGGCAGGTCCAAGCCCCTCCTCCCTGCACCAAGCCTGCACAAAGTGTCTCACCATAGACATTAGGTTCCAAAAAGCCAGCTCATGCACTAGGGACAGGTCCCGATCCCATTGCCTGGAGGCCCCCTAAACAGTTCAAGCTAAACAACTATCTCACTTATCCAGAGGGTCTAGTCCAGTACCACGGGGGCTCCTCAGCTATTGGTCCACAGTTCATGCATTTCCACTAGTTTGGCTAGTTGTCTCTGTACTTTTTCCAGTCATGATCTCGATCCCTTGCTCATAGACTACTTCCTCTCTCTCATCTATTGGACTCCTGGAGCTCTGCCTGGGACCTGGCCGTGGATCTCTGCATCTGCTTCCATCAGTCAGTGGATGAGGGTTCTATTATGGCAGTTAGGGTGTTCGGCCATCTGATCACCCGAGTAGGCCAGCTCAGGCACCCTCTTGACTATTGCCAGTAGTCTATGGTGGAGTTATCCCTGTGGATTCCTGGGAACCTCCCTAGCACTCTGCTTCTCCCTATTCCCATGCTGTCTTCATTTATCATGGTGTCTCTTTCCTTGCTCTCCCACTCTGTTCCCTTTCCAGCTCAAACCTCCCACTCCTCTAAGCTCTCATCCCCTGTCCCTTGCCCTCCATTAACCCCACTGACCCCCAGTTTGCTCATGTAGATCTCATCCATTTCTCCATTGTTGGGCAATCCATGCACCCTTCCTAGGGTCTTCCTTACTAGCTAGCCTCTCTGGAGCTGTGGGTTGCAATCTGGTTATACTTTGCTTTATATCTAGTATCCACTTATGAGTGAGTATCATTGGCACCAGAGATCCCTTCCTAAATATAACACCAGCAGCACAGACATTGAGAGCAACAATTAATAAATTCTTGAAACTGAGAAGCTTTTGTAGGGCACAGGACATGGTCAGTAAGACAAAACGACAGCCTACAGAATGGGAAAAGAACTTCACCAACCCCACATCTGACAGAGGGCTATCTCCAGAATATATAAAGAACTCAAGAAACTAGATATCAAAATACCTAACAGTCCAATTTAAAAATGGGTCATAGAGCTAAACAAGAATACTCAACAGAAGAATCTCAAATGGCTGAAAGACATTTAAGGAATTGCTCAACATGCTTAATCATCAGGGAAATGCAAATCAAAACAACTCTGAGATACCATCTTACACCTGTCAGAATGGCTAAGATCAAAAACATGGAAGATAGCTTATGTTGGAGAGGATGTGGAGCAAGGGGAACACTCCTACACTGTTGGTGGGAATGCAAACTTGTACAGCCACTTTGGAAATCAGTATGGTGGTTTCTCAGAAAATTGGGAGTCAATCTTCCTCAAGACCCAGCTATACCACTCTTGGGCATATACCCAAGGAATGCTCAATCATACCACAAGGACACATGCTCAGCTATGTTCATAGCAGCATTATTTGTAAATATCCAGAACCTGGAAACAACCTAGATGCTCCTCAACTGAAGAATGAATAAAGAAAATGTGGTACATATACACAGTGGAGTACTACTCAGCAGAGAAAAACAATGACATCATGAGGTTTGCAGGCAAATGGATTGAGCTAGAGAATATCATCCTGAGTGGGGTAACCCAGACTCAGAAGGACAAACATGGTATGTACTCATTTATAAGTGGATACTAGATATAAAGCAAAGAAAAAATATTTAAAAATATCATTAAAAGATGTAGTAGTGCACACAAGTGGTTGTTCTAATCGCCTTATGTCTCATCTGGACCTGGTGTCTTCACTGTATTTTTTTCCATTTTGCTCATGTGTCTATTTAGCACTACCTTATTATAGATTTAATTTGAATTTACCCGAGAACCAATGAGTTGGCTTTTTGTATGCACACAGAATATTTGCATTTCCCTTTCATGAAATGCAGAACATGTCTGAACTGTTTCTGTCAAATTTTCTCTCTTTTAACTTACTCATTACAGATCTTTATACTTTCTGGGTATGAGTCTTTATTGTTTGCTTTACCAGTGTCATTTCCTGTACAATGACTTGTCTTGTTCTTCTCTTAGTGATGTACACCCAGTCATTTTCCCTACGATAAAATTTTTATAGTGCTTTCTGTTCCTTATGTATACTGATGATTGTTCTAAAATCATGCTGATACCACCCTACATTACATGTAAGAAGTGTCATTGCATTGTCGTTTAATTTAATTAATTAACCTGTGGTACTTGTACAAAATAATGGATTTCATTATGACATTTTAATGACATATGTGCTGTGTACTTTGACCTTATCTGCCCCCTCCCATTATCCTTTCTGCTCTCTTTTCTCCTCTCCTGCTGGTCCCTTTCACTTTCCAAGTAGCCCCTTTCCACTTCCATGTCTTTTAAAAGAAATCTAGATTGCACATATGTGAAAAAAGATACAGTATCCATCTGTTTGAGTACGGCTTATTTCATGAACAAAATGCATCATTCTTTCTTCTGGCTAAATAATATGCACACGAGCAGGTATGCATACATGCAGGTATGCAGGCATGCACAATGCAGGTGCGTAGGTACACACACATGCATGCAGAAACTTTCTTCTTCCATTCGTTTCTTGATGGACACTGAGGCTAATCCCATGACTCAGCTGTTGTGATAGTTCCATGATAAATACAAATCGGTGTTTATTAATGGGCGATTGGTTTAAGTGCCATGATAAACATGATAAACCTGCAATTGCTTTGTATGTAGTAAAGGATGGTGGCCATTTGCATACACAGTTGCTTCGAAACCTTGAAGCAAAGCAGCCTTTCCCCACTGATCTTCCGTTTCAGCGTTGCTGCCAATCAAGCGATCTCATGGAAAGCTCTCTCTTACTGTACTAATCCAATATCTTAGTTAGGTTTTCTATTGTGGTGGAGAGATACCATGACCAAGGTGACTCTTATAAAGGAAAACATTTAAGTGAGGAGGCCAGTTTACAGTTCAGAGGTTCAGGCCTTTATTGTCCCGGCAGGAAGCAAGGCCGCATGCAGCATGCATGGTGCTGGAGCTAAGAGTCCTTACATCTTGATCCAAAGGCAACAGGAAAAGGGCTGAAACACTGGGCACGGCTTGAGCATGTATGAGACCTCAAATCCTGCCTCCACAGTGACACACGTGCTCCAACAAGACCACACCTACTCCAATAAGGCCACACCTCCTAATAGTGCCACACCCTTTGGGGGCCATTTTCTTTCAAACTATCACACCCGGAGAGGAAAGAGGCTGCAAAAACCAACCAAACTCCTTTAATATTCTTTCTTTCTCAGATATTTCCTCAAAATTCTTTACTGTCCTGGCAGGTCTCCAATGAACTGATAAGGACTTTTAGATTTTTATAGATTTATAATTGTTGTCGGTTGTGTCACTGGTAGTAACATTCATGCCTCTAGAGTTTAACTTTCTCTGTTTTAGAAGCTAAGAAATTAGGGTAGCAACAATAACGGGAGAGAATTCAAGAGACTGTGTCTTGAGCTTGGGCAAAGCTGGCCTTTGTTAACAGTGCCTCCATCTTTATTTTTTAAAATTTGCATCTAATATCAATTTATTATTTCTTACATTTTCAATAAAATGTAATTATATCACTCACCGCCTTCCCTTTCTTCCCTCTAGCCTCTCCCATGTTCCCTCCCTCCAATCCCCCCATGCCTCCTCACTCTCAAAATTATAGCCTCTTTGATATATAGATATATCATACATGATATATGTTATATATATATATATGCAAATATATAAATGTGACCTGTTTAATCCATTGAATGTTGCTTGTATGTATATGTGTTTAGGGCTGGTCACTGGGATTGGATAACCTATTAGGGGGTTTGTCCCTAGTGAAGAATGAACCTCCTCCCAGCAACTGTTAATTGTTCGTAGTTCTTCGTTTAGGAGGTGGGGCCTTGTGAGATTTCTCCAATCCGTGTTGGCATTGTCAACTGGTGTTGTCATTATGCGGGTCTCAATTTTAATTTAATTTTAGATTCATTTCATGATCTTTGGTTCAAACATAGTGCACTTTGTATAGTAGAAGGTTGATATTTCTTGTATACCTCACAAAATGTCATTTATTCATTCATTTCAAAATATGGTAGTCCCTTAATATCCATAGGGAATAGGTTTAAGGATGTCTTGACGACATAAAAATCTTTGTGATATCAAATTCTTTGTCCAGACTACCAGCATATTTACATTTAATACATGCACATTCTTCCGCAAATGTTACTTGAGTTATTGCTGGGTTACTTACAATAATTGGGTCAAGCGGATGTTGGCTTGTTTTTGCATTGTTGGGCACCAAACAAGGATCTCACACATGCTAGACAAGTTCTCCACTACTGAGTTGACCTCAGCAGCCCCAGTATCTTGTAGAATGTAAATGTGATTTGTGTAATTGTCTCACTGTGTTGCTCATAGAATAATGTATTCAGTTTAGTTGCATTTGTTTTTTGAATGCTTTGGTCTGGGGTGAACTGGATCTATTGATTGTGAAGCCACTGATAGAGGGCTGACTACATGTATTGACTATTATGTGTTAAGAACTGCCCAAGATGCTTGATAGGGCCAAACAACAAGGACCCAAAACATTCTGTGCCACGTTCTAGGTGGCTTGGGACTTGATGTGGCTGGGGTGCGAGGGAATAAAGAAAGAACAGACACAGATACAGTGAAGATGGGATCCAATGGCCGTGCTTGCTCTGATGGAGGGCACCAAATACACAACCACTCAGAGCCTCATCGTGTTTATTATGCACAGCACAGAGGGAGTCTGAACCCTGGGTGGGGTGGCAGGGAGGGCTTTGCCAGTTTCCTGTGGGTCTGAGGCATTGGGTCCTTGACATTACTGTGCCCATGTCAGCAATGCACATCCACCCAGGACTTTACTCACTCTTTATGCACTCACTCAAGGCTTCCTCGGCTTCCCTCAATTCTGAAAGAATCACCAGCATCCCTTCCAAGATTGTATTGCAGCAATGCAGAGCATAGGCTTGAGAGGGGATAGAGATGTTCTCTACTTTTATCAATTATTGACTTCATAGTTTTAAAATCCTGTTTTTCCAAATGTGAAACAGGATTATTTTCGTCCACTAATATTGATATAAGAAGAGGCTTCATTTTACTCTTCATTTGCACTTTCCTGAGTTCTATCCAGATTAACTATTTCTTTATACACTTTGTCATGTGTTTATTTCTGTGTTTCTCAAACACCACCAAGTTTGTAACTTTTTTTTTTTTCATTTTCTGTTGCTGTCTCTGATGATTGCAAGCTCTACATGTGAGCAGTCAAATTTGGCTGTTGTTCCTGGTGATAAAGGCTTGCCCTTTCTCAAGATCTAAGAGATATTTATCTATATTTGTTACAAGAGTTTCAAGGTTTTAAAGTCAATTTTAAGTCATTAGTACACCTGGGCTGTATTTTGGTAGATTATGTGCACTAGATATCTACTCCAAGTACTTTCTATCTCTACTTACAGAACATTCTCTGGGAATCCATAGATTACTGCACCTTTCCACACAGAATATTAAAATTTTTACTTTTTTCTTACCAGTGTTATCACAAATCAACTGCCCCCCCCCGTGTGGATATTTGTACAGGTAATCAGAAGAATAAGGGCAAAACTGTACCATTTCTACAAGACCAACCGTTTCTAGATGGTCCTCTCACATTAAAATCCTGAGATGACTCACCAAGCAAGGTAGCTGCCTCCCAGCCTGAGTTTGATTCCCAGGACCCACACGGTGAAGGAGACAAATGACTCTCACAGCTTGTCCTCTGACAACCCCCTTCCCCAACACACCGACTGTCAAAAAAAATTAGCTTTCAAAATCCCAGGACAGGAGCACGTACACTGTGGTTGAAAAAAATATTTAGAAGTCATCACCAGTGGCCTTTTTTTTAGGCAAGGCCATACAAGATTTACATGACTTTCTAGGCTCCTAAGATCAGCTCTTTTGCTCTGTGGCTACTGGTTACCAAGGTGATTGGTAAATGGCAGAGAGCGTCGTGAGATGCTCAGCTTTCTAGTGTTCAGTCCCAGTGACTCCATTTCATTAAGCTGTTCCCGTTATCGCACCAGGTCTCTGGAAGGAGGTTTTCTCTCCTCAGCTGTGTGACCTGACACAGCGCACATCCTGCGTGCTGTCTCTGCCCAAGTCTGAGATGATGATGCGGCTCAGATGACAGGACAGAATATGCCAAGCAAAACACAGAAATGAAACAAAACACAATTCAGGAGATAATCGAGTGAGGACTTTATTAGTAAACCATAGATAATGGCCTTCCAAGTAGCCAGACGACGCAAAGTTTTTATGAATGAGTTACAAGGTGAGTCACAGTAATTGTAAACACATGGAAATGGAATGGTGACTAACACGGGGGAAAATCGGAGTGCTTTCTTTCTTCTTTTGATTTTATAAACCTTCTGTAAGTTGAAAATGAGGTAAGCAAATTTTCCAAGGTTGGAACTGTGAATCCAGGTCAATAGCAGATGGCGTTGACAAAGAACCAAAGGGATGAGGAGGAACACCGTAGATAAGAAAACTGAGAAAACACACAAATCTGCTAATGAGATATTTTTAGACAGCGTAAGGCTTATTTTCAGAGAAGGAGCACTGATTTTGGCATTGTGTGGTTATCAGGCAGATTTGATGGTAGAAGGCTATTTTATGTAGATACGGGGTCTATGGTAAGTTGATCAACAGTCACAGGGCTCACAGCAGCTGGACCCACAGCCTTGGGACAGGCAGCCAGGCACACAGGCACATGTGGGCTGGTACCAAGTCCTGGTGCAGGTCACAGGTCCAGAGCAAGCTGGCTGGCAACACAGGTTGAGGCAGAAGGGCTCACAGCAGGGCTTGAGGCAGGGCCTGCAGCAGCAGGGCTGGCAGCAGGGCTTGCAGCAGCAGGGCTGACAACAGGGCTTGCAGCAGGGCTTGCAGCAGCAGGGCTGACAACAGGGATTGCAGCAGCAGGGCTTGCAGCAGCAGGGCTTGCAGCAGCAGGGCTGGCAGCAGCAGGGCTGGCAGCAGGGCTGGCAGCAGGGCTTGCAGCAGCAGGGCTGGCAGCAGGGCTTGCAGCAGCAGGGCTTGCAGCAGCAGGGCTGGCAGCAGGGCTTGCAGCAGCAGGGCTGGCAGCAAGGCTGGCAGCAGCTGGACACACAGCAGCAGGGCTGGCAGCAGGGTGTGCAGCAGCAGCTGCTCACACAGCTTGACTGGAAGCAGGTCCTACAGCAGGTGGGCTGGCAGCAAGGCTGGCAGCAGCTGGAGCCACAGCAGCTGGGCTGGCAGCAGGACTGGCAGCAACTGCTCACACAGCTGGGTCTCCAGCAGGTGGTCCTGCAGCAGGTGGTCCTGCAGCAGGTGGGCTGGCAGCAAGGGGAGCAGCAGGAGTTGGTCATGGTGTTGGATGTGGAGAGAGGGGTTCTGTTCACAGGCAAGTTTCCCAAAAATCTATTTTTTTCTTTGCTGTTTTACTTTTTATATGTGATGGCCCAAAGTTTGGGCCAATGAGAAGAACTTGTGTGTGTCATTGTTTATGCTAATTTCTCCACTCTATGAAGTACTTCAAGGAAGAAGTTGCACCTTAAGTGTTTTGAATTTTCCCTTAGTAATCAATATGTTTACTTCCCTAATTAGTAAGTAAACAACTAAAACTCCTTTCCTTAAATGAGAAACCAGTTGCCATTCACTGCATCAGCCTTAACACTCATCTTTTTCTCTCAGTGTGGACAAATGTAGGTGGATTTTTTCTGCCCCACACCCCAACCAGCTCCATGTCTCCTTGTGTCTCCCTTCTTCCCAGCATCCTCTTTGCCCTGAAAATCCTGCCTAGCTATTGGTCGTTCAGCTTTTTATTAAACCAGTCAGAGTGATACATATTCACAGTGTGCAAAGATTATTTCACAGCAGACAAAAATATTTAATATTGATTATTTACTATGGTGCTTTAAACGTTCAGTTTTTCCAAGAGAAGAAATTAGCTGCATACATTTAAGTGTTTCTGTATAAGACACAATGAAAGTGAATGATAATTGGTCCTTGTGATTCCTAGTAGTAAGCACTGTCTCATTTTTGCATATTATAGATTATATTCTTGCACAGGAGTTCCTAAACAATGCCACCAAATGACCATGTAAAGCCTGCATGCAGCAAAGGCAAACGGTCTTCATAGCGTGCTTTCACCTCTCTGAGCTCAAATATGCTCCCTCATTTCATTAGCAATTTTATTATGTGGCTCTTAAGAAGGAAAAATCTATGGTTTGATTTCTTCCATAGTTCACAGTTCTCAGGAGACACCTACTTTTGGAAATATATAAGCCAGCGATGTCTTTTTTCCAACTTTTATTGATTTTTCTGTGGATTTCACATGCATCCTGAGCCCCACTTATCTCCCCATCCCCTCGCTTCTGCCCTCTGCCCATGCAACCTCTCCCCACAAAACAAAACAAATTAAAAGAAAAACCAAAAACCAAGCAAAGGAAAGAAAGATAAAAAGGAGAAGAATCTCATCGTGGAAGCTATAGTGTGGCCTATAGAATCAAATAGTTTACCTTTTAGCCAATTAATTTTTATTTGTAGGTGTTCACTGCTATGGGTCATTGGTCTGGTTTGAGATCTGTCTGTCTGTCCCCTTCACAGGCCCTCACAGTTCATAGATGTGCAGGATGTTGGGCAGCAATGTTTGAATAACCAAATATCCTATAGAAGATGACATCTGTCGATGCAACTGTAATAAATAAACATCTATGTCCTTCATTATATTACCAGTATGTACTGGAACTGCTGTAAGATGGTTTTCCTCTTCCCATAATTCACTTAATTGCTGTTTTAAAACTTTAATATTTTCGACACTTATAATTTCTGTCTTAGATGAAGTTCTGACCCCTACCCTTTTATGACTTCCTGAAGCCAGTTTAAGATAACTATTGCACATCCTTCTGATTTGCTTTTCTATGATGTTTTTACCAGAGCATTAGTCTGCACAGCTGGGAAGTGAGATGTATTGTTTTTCTTCCTGTAACCTATTGAGAAGGCAAAGGCAATCTGCCACGATCTACCCAGTCCAAGTTCTGACTAAACCACTCCCAGCAGTTCAGAGCTTCATTTGATCCCTGCCCAACCCCACTCACAGCCATTCAAAGGCCTCAGTGCAAGGCCTGCTGGGATAGCTACCTAATCTTAGTTTTTTAATTCTTTCACAACTTCATACACATATAAAGTACTTTCGTGATACTCATTTTCTCTTTATCCCTGTCCACTCTCACCAACCCCCTTTTCTCTTTTTAATGTGTCCCCCTCCGACTTCCGTGTCTGTCCCATGAGATACTACATCTAATTAAGTTGGCTTGTATGTGCAGGGGTGGGATTAGTTACAGGGGCCACTTAACAGTGGCCACACCACTGAAGAATATGTCTCCTACTCTTCCCACCAACCATTACCTGTGGATAGCTCTTCAGGGAAGGGCTGGGTTGAACGGCCCCTTCCCCACCCATGATGGATCATTGACAGGTACAGCTGTGTGCAGGGAGTCATGGATGCCCTGAGATCATGAGTGTGACAGCCAAGCCAGGAGATCTTGTGTTTCACTGCATTTTCCCTCTTTCTCCAGCACTTACATTCATTCTTTCCACCTCCTATTCTGCAAAGTTCCCTGAGCCTCTGCTGGAGGTGGGGTGGGGGAATGAGAAAAATATCTCATTTGGGGCTGAGCTCTCAACAGCCAAATATTTCATCTTACGACTCATTGTGAGTCTCTGCATTCCCTGCAACCCACTGAAGAAAAAAGCTTCTTGGACCATGAGTGCCCTGGTTAAATATATAATGCATTTGTGATTGCATTACATCATGTTAGATATAATTTTGACCTAGTTATTGCTCTCATTTGGAAATTAAGCATGACATAAGGAAATATGATCTTGTGTCAGATGGACAAGGGGCGGACTTGTGGTGGCTATTCTTGGTTGTCAACCCGACTACATCTGGAATTAACTAAAACCCGAATGACTGAACACATCTGGGAGGGTTTTTTTTCCCTCAATTAAGCCATTTGAAATGGGAAGACCCACTTCCAATGCAGATCTTTGCAATGGAAAGATAAGCCCCTAATACAGATCCTTTGAGGTGGGAAGATCCACCTTTAATCTAGACCAGAGTTTCTTCCGGCAGCCTATAGAAAGGACATAGAAGAAGGAAGCTTGCTCTCTTTGCCTGCTTGCTTTTGCTAGCAAGTCCATTCCTTCACTGGCATTAGAGCCTACTTCTTCAGGGTTCTGGTGTATACTGAAGACCAGCTGAGATATCCAGCCTCTTGGACTGAACAACTACTGGATTCTTAGACCTTCTGTTCACAGGCAGCCACTGCTGGATTAGCTGGACCATAGCCATAAGGCAGTTTAACAAATCCCCTTAAATATATACATACAAATATGTATATTTATTTCAATCTATAAGTTCTATTTCTCTAGAGAACCCTGTCTATTACAATAAGTTATAACTATATATTTAGAAGGCAGTTTGACAATGTATCAGTGATAGGGTTCCCCTTAAGGCTTATGGTCTCCATAGCCATGGGCTCTTGGCCAGGTTTACAGTGCCAGGCACACATTTTCCTTCTGTGAAGCAGGCCTCAAATCCAATCAAAAAGCAATTGGAGCAATTGGATACCCCTACAGTAGGCATGCCATCATTGTGCCAGTGGATAAATTATGCCTGCCAGGTTGGTATTAGATCATGTAGGATGCACAGCTGAGTAAGAGTACTGATGACTTTTCTCCACTATGAGCCTACTCAGAACTTCCTGGCACTGTAAAAGCCAGTTCTCATTTTTTTTTAACATATAAGGGGAATTTATTAGACGGACTTATAGGATGTGGTCCAGGTAGTCCAACAATAGGTGCCTCTCCAGTAGTTATTCAGTCCATGAGGCTGAGTGTCTCAGCAGTCCCAATATGGTGCTGCAGTCCTTGAGGATTCCCGAGAGCTGCTTAACTCCAGTCTATGTTGGAACCCCAAAGAAGTAGGTTTTTCTTTTTATTTAAATTTTATTGATTCTTTGTGGATTTCGCATTGTGTATCCCAATCTTACTCATCTCCCCATCCCTTTGCATCTGCCCTCTGCCCTTGCAACCCCCTCCCTCAACACACCAAAATAAAACAAAATAAAATTTAAAAGAAAAGAAAAATCTTGTCATGGAAGCTGTAGTGTGACACAGTGAGTCACTCAGTATACCCTTTAGTTCATGTATCTTTACTTGCAAGTGTTCACTGCAATGAGTTATTGGTCTGGTCCAAGGCCTCTGGTTTCTACTACACTATAGATACTGAGCCCTCACTGGGGCTGCTCTTGGACATCCTGTTCTTTTGTGTCATAGGGATCCTGCAACTTTGGGTCTACAGGACTGGCCCCTTCATGTGCTCCAGCAGATCACAGATGGGGTGGATGTTGGGATGGGTCATCTCATAGCCCTGGCTCTTGGTCTGGGTGGTTGTAGTGTTGGTCAGCCCACCATCTCTCCCTCATCCTCACCACCAGGGTGAGCTCTCCAGCACCATCCTGGCTAGCTCACCCTAGGCAATAAGCAGCAAGGGGTGGGGCTGGTTCTCCTGCTCTCATGCCCCCAGGGCTGGCTCACCCACACCTACACTGCCAGGCCAGCTCTACTGTGTTGCCCAAGAGAGGTGCAAGAGCCATTTGGCTGAGTGCTGCAGCTGGTGAGGGGGCAGAGCCAGCTCTCTGGTTCTCATGACCTCAGGGATCGCTCTCCCACCTGCCACAATCAGTGAAAGGCTTGAGGGGAACTTCTCTCCCTCCCTCACTCCAGATGAGGGGCAGGGCCCATTCTCTCATGCTCATTCTTAGGGCCAGCTCACCCAAGTCCCCGTCAATAGGGTCAGCTCTATTGTGCTGCCCAGGTAAGATGCAGGACCTGCTCTCTAGAGTGCTGCAGCTGGTGAGGGGCAGGGTCAGCTCTCTTGCCTGCTGCAGGGGGCAAGGGGCAAAGAGGGGAAGGACATGGCCTTGCTACCACATGGCAGACAAGGGGTGTGGGGCCAGTTCTCCCAACCTCATGACCTCAGGGCAGGCTCACCTGCACCCCTGCCAGCAGGTTCAGCACTACTGTGCTGCCCAGGTGAGGTGCAGGGCCAGCTCTTCCACTCTCATGACCAGGGGCCACTGTCCCCACTGCCACAGCTGGTGAGGGGCAAGGGACAAGGGGAGCGTCTCTCCCCCTCACTTGCATGCTGCATGACAGACAAGTAGTGGGGCCAACTCTCCTCTGCTCATACCCTCTGGGCTGACTCTCCCTACCCCCTGCTGGTAGGGTCAGCTCTTCTGTGTTGTTCAGGCAAGGTGCAGGGCCTACTCTCCTGAGTGCTACAGCCTGCGAGGTGCCAGGTCATCTCACCAGTTCTCATGATCTCAGGGCCTGCTCTCCCACCTGCCACAGGTAGTGAGGGGTGGGGAGGAAGGACATCTCCCTTCACTTATGCCACCATATGGCAGATGAGGGGTGGGGCCAGATCTCCCACACTCACATTATCGGCCGGCTCACCCACACCCCTGTCAATAGGGTCAGCTCCATTGTGCTGCTCAGGCGAAGTGCAGGGTCTGCCCTCCTTACTGCTGCAGTTGGTGAGGGGCAGGGCCAGTTCTCCCTAGTGTTGCAACCAGTGAGGGGCCGGGCCAACTCTGTGCAGCTCTATCCACTCAGCCTTTTGTAGTAACAGGAGCCACGATTGTGCCAGAGCCATGGGTGAAGACATGACCCCTGGCAGCAGCCCAGGCTTGGACATCACCATGGTCCTAGGTGTCAAACAGGCTACCCACATCAGTCCACTCCTCACCAGTTTTACCTATTTGGATCTGCCTCTCTCCATGAGATATGAACAATCTGTCTCTCTCTCTTCCATACCCCACCCTATATTTGCTCATCATCGTAATAGATTCCAACCACCCAGTGCCACAAGGTGCTCAGCGGGCCTCTGTTGTCTCCACCTGGCCTGGAGCCGAGAGCCCCACGGAAGCATGTGGATCTGTGTCTCCTGCTCAGTCTTCATTGCCAATCCTCATTTTTAAAACGTAAGTGTGTTGGGGTACCTCCTAGCTTCAACCTAGCTTGTCAGACTCTGTGGTGATTTAAATGAGATCTCCCCTGTCTTTCCAGGCATTTGAGTGCCAGGTCCCCAGTTGGTGGGCCCTGTTTGGATAAGTTTCGGAGGTGTGGCCTTGCTGGAGGAAGTGAGTTACTGAGGGCAGGCTTTGAGGTCATTTTTGAATTCACTTTTTCTCTGCTTCCTGTTTGAGATGTGTGCTATAAGACCCTGTTGTCATGCTTCCCCACTGTGACAGTGATGGGTGATGGACTCATCCCTCCAGAACCATAAACCCAGAAATAAACCTTCTATAAACTACGTTGGTCTTGGCGTTTTTATCACGGAAATAGAAAAAATAGCTAATATAGAATTCATCTGTTTCCCCCTGGCTCTCGCTATCTTGGGAAGCACCATTGTAAAGAGGACAGTGTTGAGTCAGAATAAAGAGTAAAACCAATGCTAGGAAGGCTTCAGTTCCAACATGGAAGCAAGGACAAGATTTGTCATCCTTCTGTAAGGCAAAATAAAACCAGAGAGAGAGAGAGAGAGAGAGAGAGAGAGAGAGAGAGAGAGAGAGAGAGAGAGAGAGAGAGA
>CABHPR010139313.1:0-26369 GCA_902168415.1 Peromyscus melanophrys | reverse complement strand
CTGCCAGACCACCTGCCGCCCCAGCTGTGGAGTGTCCAGCTGCTGCCGCCCAGTCTGTCAGACCACCTGCTGTGGTACAACTTGCTGCCGCCCCTCTTGTTGAATTTTCAGTCCGACTACCAACCCTGAGGCAGCCATAATCACAGTGAGCTGAACTTCTCATCCTTGTATTAAATGATTCCTACTTTTGCTGTCCTGACAACTGAAAGAAACTGGCAGAAGAGAATCCTACTAAGAACCACCCATATTTCCCAAGGATTTCCTCTCTACATGTGTGTGTCAGATGCATGGTGCAGCTAAACATATCCTTCAAGTCTCCAACTTCCTTGGACTTCACCATTCTGTGTTTAACTATTCTTCAATAAATATTGCCTTATATTAGAAATATATGCATCTTTTTTCATTTATTTTTAGAAAATTAACAGTTTATTTTCTGGTATTTTTCCTTCCAAAGTGAGAAGATGTTTGGGTTACTATGACCAGGAAGAAAACTAGTTTGCTAATATGTTAGAGGCATGCGTAGTTCCACATTTATTGCAGCATTATTCACATTGTCTGGGAAGCAGAATTAGCCTGTGTCCATCAACCAATGAGTGGTAAATAAAATGCCTTATACATAATGGAATGCTGTTTACTCATAAAACAGGTGGAGTCTTGTAATTTGTGACAACATGGCTGGAATTGGAAGAGGTTATGTAAGTGAAATCAGCCAGATACAGAAAGAAAATACACATGGTGTCATTCAAATGTGGAATCTAAAAAAAAAAAAAAAAAAAAAAAAAAAATGGTTCCATAGAAGCAGAGAATAGAAAAGTGGACTGAGATTCTGGGGAAAACAGAGGGACACAAGGGAAGACTACCTGACTAACATCTGTAAAACAATTAGATAAAAGAGATCTAGAACTAGAGAGATTATTCAGTGGTTAAGTCCATCACTCTCTTGTGGCTTCCGCAGGCACCAGGCATGTACATGGTACACAGACAAACATTCAAACAAAACACCACATACATAAAATAAATAAATAGAACTTTAAAAATGAAATAGTTAGCGTGTTCAATTGCATAGGAAAGTTGCTACAAATGATAAATAGTTTCTATTTCAAAACAGCTAGAACAAAGGACAGTGAGTATTTTCACCAGCAAGAAATGATATAGATTTGAGCATGTAAAAATACTAACCCATATTTAAACAGTGTGTCATGCATACACACATAAAAACATCACATAGTACCACATAAATATATACAATTTTATATGTCAGCTCAAAAGCAGAAAAGAAAGTTGATTTTGCACATATAATCTACTATCCATATTGTAAAAAGGACTATATTTTAAAATAACATGACCTACCTCATTTAATTAACAATAATTTTCCTTTTCAATCCATAAGATGATTGGCAGGTTCACAGGGCCATTGAACTCTGAGGATAATAAGACATGAAAACCAATAGTTTCCAACAAGAAACTCACAGACTAGTCTTTGATATAAGGCTTAGGAATAAAAGGAAGGACCCAAATAGAATGTAATGGGGAAAAGTTCTGTTCCAGAGAAGGACAGTATGGAAGGGTTAAATATATACATAGTGAGTTAAAACCTAGTGAATGCTAGGGAAGTATACAAGTCATAAACTCAGGATGAAAAGAGAAAGAAAAAGAACAAAGGGAGGGGGAGGGGAGGAAGAAGGGAGAAGAAGGAGGAGGAGCAGAAAGAGGGGAGGAGAGGAGGGAGAGGGAAGGAGGAGCACAAGGAGGAGGGGAGGAGGAGGAGCAGGAGGAGAAGGAGCAGGAGGAGGAAGGGAGAAAGAGGAGGAGCAGGAGGGGAGAAGGAGGATGCAGCCAGGGATTGTTTGCGTTGTTATAAATGAAAGGAGTAAAATGAGGCAAGAGATCAGCGGCCATGGGGGCAGATATGGCAGAAAATGGACTGTGCCGCTCACTCCCCAATTGCCTTCATACTAAAGACACTGCTAAAATAAATCATGAGCAGCTGAGGAAGCTTTCTGTCAGAGGTGGAGTGCATTGACACTAGAGATAACTCCAGGAGGGGTTGAGGGAAGAGCTTAAAAAGCAGGCAAGAAAAAAGTTGCATGAATGGACCAGCAAGATGGCTCAGGGGAGTTAAGGTGCTTGCTGCCAAACCTGGGACCCATGTAGTAGAAGGGAGGAAGGAGAGAACTGACTCCCACAAGTTGTCCTCTGACCTCCACACACACACACAGTGACACGTGTGTGCACCCCCTACACAAACATGCACACAGAAAAATAAATAAAATATAATAAAAACAATTTAAAAGTTGCAAGAAGAATAATTTAGGCTGCATTTGAAAGTCGTGCTCTGAGTGTGTATTTTTGGGATAGTCTTAGATCCTGCAAAATCTGTTAAAACTCAGGTAGGCTTGATTTTACCCAGGTGAACAAATACCTCCTGAAGCTACATCTCTAGTTTTACTTGGTCTGTCTGAAGCCTCTTCTACCAGAAAACAGATACTTGATTAAAACAAAGAGCCAATAGACTAAAGTTATCTTAAGGGAAGGACCAGTACAACACTTGAGACGTTCTCGAATGGGGGAAACATATCCTTCTGGCAATGATAGCAACTGTGGAGGACCAAAAGGTAGACTAGGGATGTGGTAGGCAGGGAATCCAGCATGTAGAGCTGAAGGCTGGGTCCAGTGGAAAACCATTAAGAGTGGGGAGCCACATGGCTTGTGGCCAGGGCAGTAGGAAGTTGAGGCTAGAAAGGCTATTGGATTTCTGCTTCTGAGATGCTTGATTATCAGAACTTGTAAGCAAACACTAGTAACTGTCAGCATTTGTCTGTGATGGGCAAAGCTGATTGTCAGACCAACTCCTATTTCATCTTTTTGAGAAGAGGGGACATCAGACATATTTGGATTTAGAACATATTCTTACTGACGGAATTTAACAGGCATGGGATCAGAAGAGAAGGCTGTTGCCTTTCCTAAGCATGTCTCAGAACAACTTGGGTGTTTTTTTTTAAAAAAAATACAGGCTGCCAGTGTTGTGCTACTGAATGTTCTGTGTTGATTGGTTACTTCAGAAAGATGAGCTTTGATTCATAGGGTGATCCCATCCAACAAGCTAACGTTGGAAGGAAACATGGCAACGTATATTGTATTGAATTTCCTTTCCCAACTCCCTAAACCCCAGCATGCTCCTAGACCCATGTTCTTCCCCTTTGGAAACCTGTGTTCCATCATTCTCCAACGGGAATTATTTCCCTTCCATTAATCTCTGCTATTGTCTTCCCGTTTGCCATGTGTCCTGTCACATGGATCTTGCAGTAATTGCCTAGCTAGATTGAACCAAGGATTAGGAATATAGTGACAGCCAGTCACAAATAATTGGGTTCCACAGCACCAATTGGGAGAGAAAGCTGCAGATTTAAAATTATATGATGCACACAAGAAAGGGACAGGAGTTGATTTGGAAACATCAAATTTAAAAGAAAATGCATATAATTACCTAATTTTGTAACTTCTTATCTGTTAACATCTTGACAGGGGACAAAAGGTATGAAAGAGACTCCTAAATTCAGAAAACTCACTTTCTTGGATACCCAGGCCAAACCTCCAGCCTCCGTCATCATGGTCAGCTCC
Source organism: Peromyscus melanophrys (assembly GCA_902168415.1). Taxonomy (NCBI): domain Eukaryota; kingdom Metazoa; phylum Chordata; class Mammalia; order Rodentia; family Cricetidae; genus Peromyscus; species Peromyscus melanophrys. Next base: position 22,748 of record CABHPR010139313.1, on the reverse strand, counting down.
TGCTGAGACTGTGTCTGCTCTGAGCAGGGCTGTGGCTAAGGCTGCTGCCAGCACAGCTGCTATGTGTCCAGCTGCTGCAGACCCAGCTGTTGTGTGTCCAGCCACTGCTGCCTCAACTGCTATCATTCCAGCTGCTGTTTGTCTAGCTGTTGCCACTCCAGCTGCTGTGTGTCTGTCTAGCTGTTGTTCCAGCTGCCCTGTGTCCAGCTGCTGTGTGTATAGCTGTCATCCTGCTGCTGTGTGTCTACCTGTTGTTCCAGCTGCTCTGTGTCCAGCTGCTGTCATCTCAGCTGCTGTAAAGCTAGTTGCTGCTGTCTTGTCTGCTGCCAGACCACCTCCTGTCTTTCACTCTCCTGTGGATCATCTTGCTGAGTTTCATCTCTGACCACTACCCTCAGGCCAACCAACATGTTACCTGAGTACAGGACTTCCTAATTTCCTGTGTCTATCACACTTGGCCTTGTTCTGACCTGTTAGGTATTACGGTATCTATTCACCCCATTGATCATGCTATCAAGCAACGACTTAAAAACAATTATTTAAGTTAATGCCACATAAAATGCCATGTGGCCATGGCATTCTGTCAGATGACCTCATGTGTCACACAAGTTCACTGGAGCAGGCTCCTCATTCTGTTACTGTACATACTTGCCTTTTCATGGAATACATTATGGTAGACTGTGTTCCTATACATGCTTTAGTGGTATCATCAATATTTGTAACCTTTATTTCCAACATTTGTTTTTTTTTAATTTGGGGAAAAGGTTTGCATTTTTTGTGATCTAAATAAAGAAAATAAAATTTTCACATATCAATAAATTCTATAGTAAAGAAAATTGCCAAATCATTAGTTTTCCCCCCCCCCAAGCCAGATTTCCCATTTTATTTTCAAACTTCTTTCTAAGAACCAGTAACTTCTTTCTCACTGGTTTTTGATTATGGATTGATCAGCAATCTTGGGCTGTGGCAAATGCATATATTGCCTGAGACCCAGTTTTCATCTTTCAGATACTTCACTGTGCAATCTGGAATTTGGATTTGATAGGAAGACCTATTCCAACAGACTATGTTAGCACTATTGTTGAGAAAGAGGTGCACATCCTGTGAGAGAAGTGTGATATGTAAGTGTTGATTCACAGACATAAATGACTCAAGTAAAAAACGCACAGCTTACAAGCACATGAGCTGCAAAAAGTAAGAGAACTGAATGAAGGCTAAATGTTCATATTCTTATGAAAGGAGTTAGTAACCAACCATCATGGCGTTTTCAAAGAGAGGGGATAGGAAATCCTGACGTTGGTAACAATGTGAACCAAACTGGGAAACTATGGGAGTGAAGTAGGCCGGACACAGGAATACAGATATTACCCTGTCTTGTTTTTACTTCATTGAAAATAGTCAAACTCCAGAAGCAGACGGACTGAAGTGGTGGTCACCCAGAGATGTGGAGATGTTGATCAAAGCATATAAAAGTTTCGGTTAAGTGTGGTAAGTAAGTTCTGGAAAAGCAACAATGACTAGTTACCAGCCCTGCATTGTAAGGTTGAAATCTGTTAAAACAGTAGATCTCAAACATTTTTAGCACAAAATGGCAATAATTGTGATACAATGAATATGTTAGTTTATTGTGGTAATAATTATACCATGTATATCACATATCAAAATATCATATACACCTTTAATATATACAATTTTGTTAATCATTCCTGGGAAAGTTCACAGAACAAAGACTCCCATTGATATGAAACACGTGAGCAAGTTGCCCAGATGTTAGGATGGTTTGAGGGAGGGCTGATGTGGGCAGTGTTGGGGGTTTGCTGGAGGAGGAACTATCCCCCAAGTCAAAAAGAACAAGTAGCATAGTGGTCTTGCGTAGTGTCTGCAGCAGAGCTGGGGACCTCCAAGCACCATTCCTTTTGTTGACTATAGCAAGAAGTTCTTCAGGGTGCCAGTTTGCAACTCTTATTAGACTCAAAATGGAGACATTTCTGATTAATATAAAGTGCATCTGCAAACATATGCCTGCTATCATGAACTAACTGTGAGTTGCCAGGCTCTGGTAGGCCCCATCTCCACTCTTGCTGGAACCTGCGAATGTCTTGAATATTAAAGACTGTGGTCAATGGCTCATTGTCACTCTCATGGAAGTAGCTGAATTCTAAGAGTATTACACATCCCTGGGGAACATTGTATGTTGGGACAAATACTCCATGACTTGGCTAGTAGGTTACCTGATAATCAGAAAAGAATTATGACTCCCCCCCCCCGTGTGTGTGTGTGTGTGTGTGTGTGTGTGTGTGTGTGTGTGTGTGTGTGTATAAAAAAATCGTATGTACCTTAAAGGACATAGAGTAACTGTATGAGAGTGATTTGTGGTTTGCTCAAGACAAGATGCAGATACAAATAACTAGTAAATATAAGAAAGGAAGTTAAATGAACTTGCTATTAAAATGTAATGGCTCTCCACTGTGGGTGGCAAGGAGAAAACACCAGCACCATTAAGACTTAGCTGGAGAAGACCCATATGCCACCTGGAGCTCTCTGTGGTGAGGAGAAAACATGAGCATGCCCAGCACTATTAAGATTGAGCTTGAGGCCGGGCGTTGGTGGCGCACGCCTTTAATCCCAGCACTCGGGAGGCAGAGGCAGGCGGATCTCTGTGAGTTCGAGGCCAGCCTGGGCTACCAAGTGAGCTCCAGGAAAGGCGCAAAGCTACACAGAGAAACCCTGTCTCGAAAAACCAAAAAAAAAAAAAAAAAAAAAAAAAAAGAAAGATTGAGCTTGAGAAGAAGGCCTACATGCCTGCCTGGGACTCTCCCTGCCAAGTGTCAAGGAGAAAGCACAGGCCTGCCTGGCGCCTGGCACCAGGCAGTGGGCACTACTATGGTGAGCAAAGATATAGTGGGATATGGAAGAGAGAGATAGAAAGGTTCATGTCCTGTGGAGAGAGGCAGATCTGTAGAGGTGAAGGCAGTGAGAAACTGGCTGAGGTGGGTGGCCTGCTTGCTTCCCAGGGCCATGGTGATATCTAGACCTGGGCTGCTGCCAAGGGCCATATCTGACTTTGCTGTGGTCTGTGTTGGCATTCATGGCTCCTGTTACCACAGAAGGCTGAGAGGAGAGGGCTACACAGAGTTGGTCTCGCCCCTTGCTGGCTGTAACACTAGGTAGAACTGGCCCTCCCCGCCCACCAACTACAGCACTCGAGAGAGTGGGTCCGGCACCTTGCCCGGGCTGCAAGACAGAGCTGACACTGTTGGCAGAGGGGCTGGCGAGCCAGCTCTGAGGGTGTGAGAGTGGGAGAACTGGTCCTGTTCCCCTAGTCTGCCATGTGGTGGCATGGATGAGGGAAAAATATCTTCCCCATATCAGCCCTCACCACCTGTGGCAGGCAGGAGAGCTGACCCAGCTCCTCGCCAACTGCAGCATTTGGGAGAGCAGGCCCTGCACCTCGCTTGGGCAGCACAGTGGAGCTGACCCTGTTGACAGGGGCTCAGGTGAGCCACCCTGAGAATGTGAGCATGGGAGATCTGGTCATGCCCTCATCTGCATAAAGTGGTGAGGGAGAGATGTCCCCCACCCCTCACTGCCTCTGGCAGGTAGGAGAGCTGGTTGGACTAATTATCTGTCATGCAGTGACATGGGCAGGGGAGAGATGCCTCCTCCTTGCCCCTTGCCCCTGTCGCCTGCAGAAGAGCTGGCCCCTGGGTCATGAGAGTCGGGTGAGCAGGCCCTCCTCACCTGGACAGCATAGTAGAGCTGACTCTGCTGGTAGGTGGGGGAGGGGGAGCCTTCCCTGAGGTTGTGAGAATGGGAGAGCTGACCCCACACCTCTCATCTGCCATGAGGTGGCAAGGGAGAGAGAAAGATGCTCTCTTCCCCTTGCCTCTCACCATTTGTGACAGGTGGGAGAGCTGATCCTTCCCCCGACCAGCTGCAGCACTTGGGAAAGTGAGCCCTGAATGTCACCTGGGCAGCACAGTAGAACTGATTCCATTGACCGGGTAGCAGGTGAGTCAGGCCTGAGAACATGAGCATGAGCGATGTGGCCCTGCCCTTGTGGGCAAGGGATAGAAGACCCGCATGCCCCAATCCCTCACTGCCTGTGGCAGGTGGGAGAGCTGGCCCAGAGGTCACAAGAAAGAGAGAACTGTCTTTGCCTTTTACCAGCTGCAGCACTCAGAAGAGCAGCCCCTGCATCTCACCTGGGCAACACAGTAGAGCTGGCCCTGATGGCATCCTGGGTGTGGGTGAACCAGCCCCCAGTGTGTAAAAGCAGGAGAACTGGCCCCACCCCTTGCTCCTTGCTCCAGAGTGAACTAGCCTGGACTGTGCTGGAGAGCTCACCCTGGTGGTGAGGATGGGAGAGAGCTGGCAGGCTGACAAACCCAGCAACCACCCAGGCCCAGAACTACTATGGCTGGCTATGAGTTGGCAAATCCCAACATCCACCCTATCTATGATCTGCTGGAGCACATGAAGGGGCCAAAACTGCAGACCCAAAGTTGCAGGATCTCCATGACACAGGACCACAAAAGGATCCCAGGGAGGTCCCAAGCATCTATAGTATAGTAGAAACCAGAGGCCTTGAACCAAACCAATGACTCAATCCAATGAACACTTGCAAGTAAAGATGTATGGACTAAAGGGGTTACTGTATGTGACTCACTGTGTCACACTGCAGCTTCCACAATGAGATTTTTCTTTTTCTTTCTTTTCTTTTAAATTTTATTTTGTTTTTCCCTGGGTGGGGGCAGAGTCGCAAGGGCAGAGGGCAGATGCAAAGGGATGGGGAGATGAGTGGGATCAAGATGCATGATATGGAATCCACAAAGAATCAATAAAAAGTTAAATTATAAAAGAAAAGAAAGTATAACTTAAAATCAAGAAGATTGATCATTGTCAGGGCTGTGATCATAGGGCTGATAACAATGTGTAGAATCTGGATGGTTTGGAGTGTGAAGATAGTTTAAACTGTGGGCGTCTTTGGAGGACCATGTGGCGATAGTCATAAAAATGAAAAGGCAGATCTGCAACCCAATAGTTAGGTGTGGTATGCACATCTGTAGTCTTAGCATCCAAGAGCCTGAAGCAGAAGGACATAAGTTTAAGGCCAGACTAGACCATAGGAGTAGTCTTGGTCTCAAAAGCAGACAGACAGACAGAAAAAGAAACAGATCCCTAACCCAATATTCCTACTGTAAGATTCTAAAGGTGTCTTTGGCTTTGTTTCCTCCTCCTTTTCCTCTTCTGCTTCTGTGTGCCTTTTGTTTGTTTGTTCGTTTTCGGGTGTAGTGTCTCTGTGTCATCCAGGCTGGCCTTGAACTGCTGACCTTGCTTTACTGTCTGCAGGACTGGGAAGATAGGAATGCATAGCTCGTGCCTGGCTTCTTTTTCCTTTCTAATGTAGACATTTATCATTTTTTCTCTCATGACTGCTTCCTCAGTATCCCATTAGTTTTTAGCATGTCATTTTGATTTCCTCAATCAATTGAAGGGTGTTCTTAAGAAAGAAATGAGACTCAAAGACACATGCCCAAACTTCCTTCTTGACTTGGTCCTTTAGCCAAGAGTGTGGTCACTTCTGCACATCTGTTAACTCCCCCCTTTCTTCATCATTATTCATTTCTGATTCATTGAGGTTAGAAAAAGGACTTGTTATACTTTGACTGCTTTTTTAAAAAATTCTTTTTCCTCTCTCTGTCTTGTGGTTGATATATTGTGCACCCCAATAACCTTATCTGGGAGTCAGAGAACAGAACAGCCACTATATTAATCATAGGTTTAGGCAATGGTAGCATACACACCTTTAATCCTAGCGTTCAGGAGGCAGAGATCCATCCAGATCTCTGTGAGTTCAAAGCCACACTGGAAACAGCCAGGCATGGTGTCACACGCCTTTAATCCCAGGAAGTGAAGGCAGGAAGCAGAAAGGTATATAAGGCATGAGGACCAGGAACTAGAGCCTGGTTAAGCTTTTAGGCTTTTAGCAGCAGAGCTGAGATTCATTCTGATGAGGACTCAGAGGCTTTCCGTTTGAGGAAACAGGATCGGCTGAGAAGTTGGCGAAGTGAGGTTAGCTGTGACCTATTCTGTTTCTCCTATCTTTCAGCGTTCACCCCAATACCTGGCTCCCAGGTTTGTTTTTATTAATAAGACCTTTTAAGATTCCTGCTACACTGTTTGCCCTGCTGCACTTTGTGTTTCTTTTTGTTTTTGTTCTGTGTTCTTTGTGGGGGTGGGGGGATTGTTGATAGGTATTCGTTCATCTCGATTGCTTTGGTGCAATCTCTATAGGTATTTGTTGTGGAATTATAAACCATCCCCCAGTTAGAACAGTGTTTCTAAGCTGAAAACAATTTCCTTTGCATTCTCAAACACCCTGCTCCTAGCTCCTTCTCCTACATTATGTGCCTTTTGTCCTAGATTCTTTTCCATTTCTGGGATAAAACACCATGACAAAAAGCAGCCCGGGGAAGAAAGGGCTTATTCGACTGTTTGTAGTCCATCACTGAGGGAAGCCAGGGCAGGAACTCAAGGCAGGAACCTGGAGGCAGGAGCTGTTGCAGAGGCCATGGAGGAGTGCTGCTTGCTGGCTTGCTCATTATGGCTTGCTCAGCCTGCTTTCTTATACCACTCAGAACCACCTGCCTGGAAGTGATGCCACCCATAGTGAGCTAGGCCTTCCCACACCAATCATCAGGCAAGAAAATGTCCCACCGACTTCATGATCCGATGAAAGCACTTTCTCCGTTGAGGTTCCTCTTCCCAGATGACTTGGTTGTGTCAAGCTGACAAAAATAAACAAGCAAACAAAACAAAACAAACAAAAAACAAACAAACAAAAACCCCAACACCCAAACTCCTCCCCCAAAATTAAAACTAACCAACTAAACAAACCAACAAAAGAAACAGTAAACCAAAGAACCAGCCATGACACCTTTCACGTACCAATTTATGTACTTCTCAGTGTAATTTAGTTAGAGTTATTTGAAACGCTCAGGCCTTACAACTTTCATAATCGTTTGCATATTGATCTTGCCGTTTTGTTCAGAACATATTTCCTCTCCTCTGCATTTCAATCAAGTCTTCCTGTTGTTTTCTGCGTATGAGGTAAAGCACCTCCACCCCGACCCCAGGTCCAGTCTTTGCAGACAGGCCTCCCTGGGGCGGAGACACCGGATGCCTCTCAGTCCTTGTCCTTGTTCAAATCACTGTCTCCACTCTCAGTAGTTCTCTGGGGAATTCAAGTGTGCCAATACATTAGTGTCTCAAGATGTGAGGCCGAGCCTTGTCACTCAAGAGGCTGGGAAGTGAGCTTGCTCCCTGTGTGGTCTACTTTCCTGATTCCCTAGAGACAAGCTGGGAGCTGGCTCTTAGGCCAAACTCTCTCAGCACTAAGCTGGGTAGAGGATCTATGGCACCTTCATTCTCTTTCAGACCTGACTCCTTACACAACTACTGAATACATTCCCATCAGCAGTCAGAGACAGGCAGCCTAGCTGGGGCCTAGGATGGAGTGGGACCTATTGCTGAAGAAAGCCTGCGCCAAGGGTTATGGGAAATGTCTATCTACCTTCTCTTCATGCTCCCAAAATTGTGGCAATTAACAGCTCCATCAGGCCCAAGACTAAAAGGTTAATTAAAATCCTGATGTATGGAGAACAGCTGGGGAATTTGGGACTTCATAGCTAATATGAAACCAAGACCATTCCAGTAAGCAATGGGAGCTGGGTATTTCTGCCGGCTAGGTGTACATTGAACTAGAGAAACAGACACTCCTCCTGAGCCTCCTTGAAATTGCCTCTTTGATCCCTATGGTCCCCGAGGACTCTTGTATTTAGGAGCTAGTGCCTTTGATGGGAGCTATAAAAGTTGGAGTGCTTAATGTGTGGTCAAAGTCCTTTCAGGGAGAGGCTGGAGACTTGGTTTCGTGGGGGTAGGGACCAAACACGTAAGTACGACTAATTACATGTATTGCTGGTCCCCGGATGGAAGCTAGTTAAAGGCTTGATTCTGGGGCATCACCTCTGAGAGTATACAGTCAAAGCCCTCCATGAAGAAGCTGAGTTGAAGGTGGGGTGTTGGTGACCTGCAGCAGCAAGTGTTTACCTGCATGTTTAAAGCCATTTCATGACCATAGAGGACCTGTAAACACCAACCCCAGCCCTTCCCAGAGCTAGACCTAGACTTAGGAGCCAGTCCCTGTGAGAGCTATAAATATTGAGGAATTCAACTGGTAGACCAACTTCTTGCAGGGGAGAGGTTGGATACATGATTTTTGTGAAGTAGGAAAAGAATGCTGGGGAGAAGAAATCCTCATAGGCATTTGCGTTTTCTGAAGTTGCCTTTATGAACTCATAGCAGCTGTGGTTGCTTGCACAAGATCAAGCCAGTCAACATTCCAGCATGGAATAGGGGGGGCTCATGAACCCCTCTTTTCTAGGCAAGTAACTATGGTAGTCGAGGGAGAGTCATTTTTCTTGAAGTGTATGGCTCCTGGTAGATCAACTATGTTCCCGTGGATGGCTTCACACCCATGAATATATGGGCAATACAACCTGAACTCAGCCTGTTAGAGAAAAGAGGACATAAAGTTGGGAGAGCAAGGGTGATCTGTTATGAGGAGCCGTGAGAGAGGGATACGATCAAAATACATTGTATACATGTATTCATCCTCAAAGCATCAATAAAAATATTATATTAAAAACGTTTCCCTGAGGTCTTTCTAAGTCCCTGCCCCTTTGACTCCAGATAATTCATTCCACTTTATGTCAATTTACTTGTGTTCCCATCTTTAAGCTGTATGGTTCTTACACTTTGAAGCTCTATGTTGATGTCTTATTCTGGGATGTAGAAACTCTAGTTGTGTAGTGAGATATCACAGAAAAAAAGTAAAGTTAAAAAATAAAAAACAGAAGACTTTCTACACTCTCCCCCGGACTTCCTGAGTCAGCAATGCTGATTAAAACTCTCCATTGTGCTCATCTGGCTTGCAGCGACCCCTTTCCCTCTGAAAAGGCGTTGCTTTCCAGTCTACCAGCAGGCTCAAGACATGACTTAGTCAAATGCTTGCCCAAGGAATGCACCAGTGGAGATCAAAATTTTATGGCAAGTGCAAGATTCAAAATACTGATAAAACAGTAATTTGAGGTCACCAACTAATCAGAACGGATGTCAGACTTAACTATAGGACTCACCAGACCTTGAAGCTCCTATGTTGTTCCTATTTGTTTCTTGCTGGGTCACAGAGATGTGGAGTTGAAGATGACTCCTAGGGAATTTGAGTCAATGGCTGCTTATCCAACAAACTTCTTCAACATCTCAACTAGTACTGCTGGCTGACCATCAAGGTGGCCTGGAATGCCCAAACCCCCAGCCCTAGAAGGTCATGACAAAGATTATAAAACATGATCACATTTTCTTTAATTTTTTTCTGGTTAATAAAGAGAACATAATCACCAAAAAACTGAGAAGAAACACCATCAGATGAAAGTTAAGCTTGTTTAACAGGATAAAACGAGACAACTATAAACTAATATTGCTTTGTAACTAACACTTATATCAGTCTCTCTCTGTAAATGTTCAAAATAATCGTGTTATGTTACATAGTCAATTTTATATAAATATAAATGTAATTCATATAAATACTGACATAAGTGGTTTTTAGCTATATAACCCTTGTTACCGACTCCAATGATAATTCCAATGTCCACTCAAAAAAAATTGACTTTTAAAAATTATTTTTTGAAAATTTCATGCATGTATGCAATGTATCTTCATTATGTATACCCCACCCCCTGTCCCTCTCTCTAACTCATCTTGATGTCCCCCAAAATCTTCTTTAGCTTGTAACCAGTTGGTGCTGCTTATATACTCATGGGTGAAGAATCATCCACTGGGGCATGGGTAACCTAGTAATGGTCACCCATCCACCAAAGAAAAGTGGTTCTGGCTCCTCAGCTGTGTCGGGGGCACCAAGAGCCCCTTTGTGAGTGCTCAGCCATAGGTAAAACATCTGTGCTCCTCTCACCCTGCTCTGATACTGTTCTACAAGAGCAGACAGGCAGAATGTATCATCTGGAGGGTGGGGAGGAACGCTGGGAAACGTCAGCTTCTGGACATGATACAGCTATTGCACATACAAACTGGCAGAAACAGCTGTGGTTACTTCCATGAGACCTACATAAGTCCTGCACAAGGCCTGTACAAATTCCAACCTGTTAAACGTACTGGCTTGTCAAAAACAAAAACTGTGAGGCTTCTCGGGTCCGGGAAGTGGGGTGGGAGTAGTGTGAGCGCTGTGGGGATTCTTTTATTGTTGCTCACTATTTTTGGTAACAACTGATGACACTGTGTGGATTCTGCCTTGCTTTCCAATGCCAAATTTGATGCTTTTGAGATCTCAGAATATCTTACTGGACCTATTAAGTCTCTTAAACAATAGTCAGGGAAGAGCAACCCCTGGACCGCATGTTAATCTTCACAGGACCATCTTCTATGGAAGAAGCTGAAGGATTTTTAAATGTATAACAACGAGCACAAGGAAGGGAAGATAAAATGATTCAGGGGGAAAGAAGGGTGGAGTGAGCATCAGCACACTCAGTACCTGAACTCTGATGATTGGGTTAAGTGTGTATCAGGAAGTCAGAGGGAGAGGCCTTAACCCATCAGGAAAACAGTGTTTCCCATCAAATGCAGAAAGCATAATTGTCCAATTTAGTGATTGTTTACTTACCATGGTTAACCCGAAAAGGAAGAGAAACCCCAGCAGGGTGTAAAATGGGACCCAGGGTGTGGAGATGCCCAGATTCAAGTCATACATTCCTTTGGAAATCCATTTCTAATATCCACCTCCAACACCATGGTCAGCTCCCGCGATGGTTCTGTCTGCTCTGAGGAGGGCTGTGGCCAAGGCTGCTGCCAGCCCACCTGCTGCAGGCCCACCTGCTGCCGCCCCAGCTGCTGTGTGTCCAGCTGCTGCAGGCCCAGCTGCTGTATGTCCAGCTGCTGCATACCCAGCTGCTGTGTGTCCAGCTACTGCAGGACCACCTGTTGCCGCCCCAGCTGCTGTGTGTCCAGCTGCTGTGCTGGTTATTGTTGCTGAGTGTCCTGACCTGGATCAGTTTTCTTTGTCATCTTAGTCCTGCAGTCTAGGCATCTAGTCGACAGGGCATGTGACATACTGATATTATAAACAGACAAACTCACGGAATGATTGGAAAATCCCTGTGTCTGTTACTGTTTATTCTCTCTTAAAATCATTTTTGATACTAGTACATCGAATTATAAATTATTCTTCAAATTGTTTTAGAATTCCTTACTCTGTTTCAAAGAACAAGCTGTTAAATGTTTCACTTCTAGAATTTTTTCTTTCTAATGTTCCCCTCAGCCCGTGGAATTTATTTTCATGTCAATTGCTTGACATTTCCCAAGAAAACTTCAAGTCTTCAAAGGCATCAAATGTGCTCATCTCTCATTTTTATTTACCTTTTATTGGTGTGTATTCATTATGCATAGTGCTAGGTTTCAAAAAAAAAAATCTCTTTCAAGTATATCATGTACGTTCGCCATATTCTTCTCCATCCCCTTGCCCTCCTCCCACCTCCCTTTGCTCTCATCTACTTTCACTCAAATACATATAATACACTTATTTATCTAGATATAATCTAGGACCACAGATGAGAGAAAACAGGCAATAGTTTTCTTTTTTTTGAGCTGGACATATTTTACTTATTGTGGCTATTTCCCAGCCAATGGCATAGTTTCATTCTCTAATTATGCTGAACAAAATTCCATTGTGTTTATATACCACATTTTCCTTATTCCTGCACCTGCTGTTGGGTTCCTGGTCTAATTAACAACTTGGTTTTTGTGAATAGCACTGCAGAGAGTATGGATTGTGCATCTCTGTGATGTGCTGATTTAGCACCCTCTGTGTACACACCAGAATTGGAGAGGCAAGTCACATGGTGGGTCTACTTTTAGTTCCAAGGCATCTCCATACTGATTTCCATAGGGGTTGGACCAATCCATATTCCCAACCAGCAGTGTCCTGGCATAGCATATCAACTTGCAGTAAGACTAAGCATCTCCCTTTGTATAAAGGCTGGGCAAGGCAACCCAGCATGAAGAATAGGTTCCCAAGAGCCAGCCAATAGATTAGGGACAGCCCTGCTCCCATTGTTAGAAGTCCCAGGAGTAGACCAAGCTACACAACTGTCACATATATGTAGAGGGCCTAAGTTGGTTCCGTGTAGACTCCCTGGTTGTTGCTTCAGACCCTGTGAGTTCCTATGAGCCAGGTTAGTTGTTTCTGAGGGTTTTTTTTGTGGTGTCTTTGGCCCCTCTGGCTCTCACAATCCTTCCTCCCTCTCTTCAGCAGGATTCCCTGAGTTCAGCCTAATGTTTGGCTGTGGGTCTCTGCATCTGTTTCCATTAGTTACTGGATGAAGGCTCTGATGAAAATTGGGGTAGTCAACAATCTGATCATAGGAGATGGCCAGTTCAGGCTACTGTATCCACTATTGCTAGAAGTCTTAGCTGAAGTCATCCTTGTAGATTCGTGAGAGTTTCCCTTGCACCAGGTTTCTATCTGACCCTGAGATGCCTCCCCTTTTCAGTCATCAAGTATAAATAAAATTTTTATTTGAACTGGAATTTAGTCTCAAAGAAGAGGAGAGGAGGGAGGAGACTTTCATCTGAGAAAGGATTAATATCCAGATCACATAACTGAACTAAAAATATACCATGGAACCCAAATGGTACAATCATAAACATATAAATGAAATGAACAGACACTTCTTAAAAGAAGTACAAATGGCTAACTAATATTCATTTAAAACACGCAATATCTTTCTCCATCAGGGAAATGCAAATCAAAACTATGCTGAGATTCTTCACCCTAGTCAGAATGGCTGCCATGAAGAAAACAAGCAACAGGTGCCTGTGAGGATACAGGCGGGGTGGGGGAAGGGGTGGAGCAGGGTTGTCGCTATAGCTGAAAAGATAAATTAATGGAGCCATATGGAAATCAGCGTAGAGGATTTACCAAGAGCTAAAAATGGAAAGCCATACAATCCTGTTATATTACTACAGTACTTATCTGAAGGGAACTGAGTCAGTATGCAAAAGAGATATCTGCATATGTATAATTACTGTGGAGATACTCTCATTGGCCAAGATATTGGAATCAGCTGAGGCTGATCAACAGATGAATGAATAAGGAAATTTAGCTATATATACAGAGGGATATTATTTAACCATAAAAATGAAATTGTATCATTTGCAGAAAAATATATACAAATGTAGAACACTGTGTGGTTTCATTCTTTCTTTCTAAAATGCTACCAGTGTACGTTTATTATACTCTATATTCTAACCACATTAACCCTGCATTACCATTTCTTATCCCACCCACTCCTGCCATAGTCATCTTTCTGACCCCAAATAGTCCTCCTTCTACATTCATGCCGTGCATGCATGCATGTGTGTGTGTGTGTGTGTGTGTGTGTGTGTAAATACACACATATGTAGATATAAGATACATAGACCTATGTTCTAAACTCTGGATATGTCAAGCAAGAACTCTATCACTGAGCTATATACAGCCCACATGCTAGCTAGATTCTCTGCATATAATAGAAAACACATGATCTCTATCTTTCTGAATCTGGCATTTGGCTGGAGAAACAGAAATGTTACTCAGAGGAAAGTGTGAAAACTGCACCCAGCTCCTGGAAGGAGGGGAGCCAAAGCCTCAACACATGATAAGCTGCTGTGATAGCTAATCTTGGTTGTCAGCTTGACACACGTTGGGACAGAGAACCTCAGCTGATGAATTGCCTCCCTTGGATTGGACTATGGGTGTGTCTGTGTGACACGTCCTTAATTGTTGATTGACATTGGAAGCCGCTGTGGGCTGGACCGCCCCTCTGTAGTTGGTCTTAGGAGATATAAGAAAGGCAGTTGAATGTGAGTCTGGAAGCAAGCCAGGGAGTAATTTTCCTCTGTGGCTTCTTCTTAGCTTTTAGCTTTGAGATCCTGCCTTTGATGGTGGACTGTAACCTGTAAGCTAAAATAAACTCTTTCCTCCTGAAGTTGCTTCCAGTCATGGAGTCATGGCATCAGAAAGCAAACTAGATCAGTCACTCATCACTGGGGGAGACTGCCTGGTAGTCCTAGTCCTAAAATAAGCCCATGGTTCTCACAAGCTGAAATCCAACGTGGGAATTTGATGTGACAGTGACTCCCTCTGTGTGACAGGCCAGTACTGGAGACAGAATCTATTTTGTCAGCCCCCATACCTCAGGATGTCATCAGCCATGGTCTTGGGAGGGGCCTACTGTTTGAGACTGAGCTACTCTGGGGACCTATAAAGAAGGATCAGTCTCATGTCAGGGAGCTTGAGGAAGTCCTGCTACAGTGTCCAGGTGGAAAATGGATACAAGAGACAACCATGAAGAGGGGCAGGGTCAGATCAAGAAGTTTAGGCAGCAGAGGAGTTGATGGTTGGCAACATCAATGAAAATTTAAAGCAGGAAATTGAGATTTGGGGCAGGGGACCAAACAGAAATGTTAGAAATAGTTCTGATCGCCACTGGGTCATGTGTAGCCATTAGTCACCAGGGCTGCTCAAGGGCCATTCTTTCCCTAAAACACAGGAGCTTCTGGGGATATTAGGCTGTCCCTTGGGTACTGTAATGGAGTAACCAGGGTCTTTGCCCCACAATAACTGGGAGAGTTCTATTGCTCCCCCTCTCCCTATGACAGAGGAAAACATATAAAACTTCCCTACCTTGTGTCTACATTCTTCAGAGCCAGGACAGGGTGCAGGCACAGGATACCAGAAAATTCTCCTAAAGAGATCCAATTGGCAGCTCAGGCAATTTTCCTGGCTACATAAATCTAGCAATAAGGACCAAGACTGGAAGGGAAATAGGCCAAGCACAAAAGAGCATTGTAAGAGCATTGTGATTCAGTTAGGCTTGTAAGTGCCAGAGGGCAGAAAGGGAACCTTAAAGTCATTGTCTCTCCATCTGGTTCTTGAATCTTCCTCAGCAATAACAACTCATACTTAAGTCCCTCCACTGACGACCTCAGGGCAACCCATTCCACAAGCCAACTGCACAGGGTGAGTCATGTGTTTTTCCCTGAGATGTTCACTTCCCCTCCAACAATGGCCAGCAGTTATGGGGGGGAAGTCCCTCACACAGAGTGCTTCAGCTATGTGCCATTGATCCACTCTAGTTTCCCTTCTTGGGACTCAGTTTTTAAAGTTTCCCACTCGTGGCTCATTAGTCACAATGCCATTACCACATTAACTTTAATCTCCACATATCACATTTATTTCCATTGCTCTGGTTTGTGGAATTAAACACACTTTGCAGGTAGGTTCTGACTACTTAGAGAAGAGAATTATTCCGTCTCCTTTGTAAACACCACTCTTCCAAGAATGCATGAGAGTGTTGGAGCCCAGGGGCTTTAATGCCTCGGAGTTTAACATCTGCGAATGGTGCAGTGTGAACTAACACTGAACTGGCTCTAGTGTGAAACACCTAAGAATTTGTTGTTATAAACCATACCAATTTCTTAGACATGTGCAGTGGTTACTTCTATGCCAACAGGTCGCAACCACTTTTCTTTTCTTCTTTTCTGATTCTTTCTATGTAGCTCAGGTTAGCTACAAATTCATGATATAGCCTAGGCTCACCTCAAACTCATAGATGTCTTTCAGCCTCCTAAATGCTGAAATTACAGGTATTCACTACTATATCCAGTTTCAACCCACTTTTCCACTCAAGTCCAAGAGTAAAATGTTAACTTGATCAAAATATTATGCCTGGTCAGGTTAAAAGTTGGTGAGTTTGACACAACCTTAGGGATTGTGGGTTATTTAAAAAAAATTCCTTTCAAGAAATTTAGATGCATTCACCCCTCCCAATCTTGTTCACCTTCATGGCTAGTAACCTGGTTAGTTAATTTGTTTTGTCCTGATTAGTTAGTTGCTTTTTTTTGACATTACCTCTGAAATTTCCCCTTGTTAGTGCTTTCTCTCATGCAAGCATGATTCTTTAATCATTTGGAAACATGATTCTGCCATTCAGCACATTTACTCTTTCCTATCTTTACAATCCCCAGACATTTAGAAGAACAGGTTTTATGGGAAGACTGATAACAGACTGGAGACGTGCATGGTGTTCTCAGAGAGACCAGCCTAACACAGGTGTTGTTGTCCAGAGTGTGCCCTAAAGTGGAATGCCACATGAACCTGAAAGATCATGACACAAAGCCAGGATCTCCTTCCTCAGGTCCCCTTGGCTCCAGAGATGAGGAGCATAAGGGACTGTCAGCACTCTTTGCTTTCCAAAGAGTCATCAGCCAGAAGTTGAGTTAGACATATTTTTTTCAGCCTTTAAGCATGCACTGTGTTTTCACAATGAAAACACATAGGCAGATGTCCTGAGTTAGAAATCTGTACTCTATCATCTCCTGCTTGAGTGACAACCAACAATGCAGATGAAGCAGGAAACCATTGGGCTTTAAAAGCTCAACAACACAACATGGCAGGATCCAAGTTAGAGCAACAGGCAAGCACAGTGAACTATGGTGAGTGGGTAGGAAAGTGTATCTTAAAAATGAGAAATGGGTCAATGTCTCCCACCAAAGCCAGAAAGACAGTAAGTCAACAATGAAAAATCAGCTCCACAGCAGCAAGCTGAGGGACCTGGATCTCATAATGTAGCTGGACTTGGCAGCCAACTTCCCCTGAGATGCCCTAAGAATAAATTTGGAGTGTCTGTGTTTGGCAAAAAGTAAACATCAAAATTTCATGTCTTACTATCATGACAGAAAATAGTGCTGTGTTCCCCATGAGAAAGTCTGAACACTGGGTGATTAATCGCAGCTGGCAGGGGATACATCAGTGCTCTGTCTCACATTCAAACCTTTTCTGACAATCTGTAACAAATGGACAATAAGACTGTACCATGAATTTACTCCCCTGGGTGATTAGAAACAAGTATATGTCACAACAGAATGGACAGGACATGCTGTGTGAACTGAGACTGAAGTGCGTAATATCAAGAGGCAAAATGCCATGTGACGGTGCCCTTTGATCATAATTTAGAAAGGTAACTCAGGAAGTGCTGACAGACCAATTCTAACACATCAGGAAGAGAAATTGTGTTTCCTCCCCAACCTGAAAATGTAACCAGGAAAACAATATTACTTAATTTAATAATCACATATTTATCAACACAAACAATAACAAGGAAAGAATGCTGCATGTGAGGACAGCAGCTCCTCAATGGGGTATAAAAGGGGATGTGGGCAGGGAGACTCCCACTTCCAAATCTTCCAATCCACCTCCTTGTAAATCCACCCAGAATCTCCTCCAACACCATGGTCAACTCCTGCTGTGGCTCTGTCTGCTCTGAGGAGGGCTGTGGCCAAGGCTGCTGCCAGCCCAGCTGTTGCCAGCCCACCTGCTGCAGGCCCACCTGCTGCCGCCCCAGCTGCTGTGTGTCCAGCTGTTGCCGCCCCAGCTGCTGTGTGTCCAGCTGTTGCAGACCCAGCTGCTGTGTGTCTAGCTGTTGCAGGCCCAGTTGCTGTTGCAGGCCCACCTGCTGTGTGTCTAGCTGCTGCCAGCCCAGCTGCTGTGGCAGTTCCAGCTGTTGCAGGCCCAGCTGCTGTTGCAGGCCCACCTGTTGTGTGTCTAGCTGCTGCCAGCCCAGCTGCTGTGTGTCCAGCTGTTGCAGGCCCAGCTGTTGTTGCAGGCCCACCTGCTGTGTGTCCAGCTGTTGCAGACCCAGCTGCTGCCAGTCTGTGTGCTGCCAGCCCACCTGCTGCCGCCCTAGCTGCTGCATTTCCAGTTGTTGCCGTCCCAGCTGCTGTGTGTCCAGCTGCTGCAGCCCCTGTTCTGGTGGTTCCAGTTGTTGTGGGTCTAGCTGCTGCAGGCCTCAGTGCTGCATTTCCAGCTGCTGCCGCCCCTCCTGTTGCCAGACTACCTGCTGTCGCCCAGCATGCTCTAGTGCTTCTTGTTGCTGAGAGCTCTCACCCACAGTCTCCTGTTCTTCACCAACTAACATCCCTGATGTAGACCACCTGTGAGATGAATCCTGTGACGTCCGTTACAAGCCCTTAGTTCCAGTTGATGAGCATGCTGCTTTTGCCTACAAATATACCCTATCTCTTACTATACTACTCTCTCTTTCTTATATAAACACAACTTTGAATTTCCTTTAGATTCTTTAAAAACTATTATGTGACCCCTCCCCCACAATGGAAAAATGTGTTCCCTGCCCTATTTCCTAAAATGGAGTCATTCCTACAACTTAAATAAAAGTGGATTTTGCAGCCATATAAATATAAAGCATTTTTTCTTCTTTTTCCTTCCTGTTGTCACATTAACAGCTTTTCTATAATCTATCTCTAAAAACGAAAAGACCACAGGACATGGTGACATGCATGTCAGCCCTTTAGAAATCTTCATTGGGAAGCATAAATATGGATGTTTAGAACCAGTACCTGGATCCTTCCTATGGACAGTATCTTATAAAGACCAAGCTTTAGGCAGAAGAGTTCAAACCTCTGTGCTCCTGCCTGTGTTGAAGGGGATATCAGCAGGCAGCAGGCTGAAGCAGGTTGTGGTTAAGGGGCTGCCACAACAAGAAGTGTGTGTTCTGTTGGGTTTGGCAAAAGTAGAACCTTAAACAGGAACTTTTGCAAGAACAATAATAAGGAAAGGTTCTCCAGAGGAACCTGGAACAAACTGCCAGGGCGATGATTACAGTACTAGAAACAAAGTGTCTTTTCCTTAAATGCCAACCCATTTGACATCACTTGACAGGGAGGTTCTAGAATTTGAGTAGGACTTCAGCCCTTCCTTTCTTAGAGGCAAGGTGTCTGGACCTTTGCACTCCTACTCAGTTATCACCATCTGTGACCATTTGGGGTAGGAGAGGTGCAGGTATGACAGAAATGTGTAGAGAAGGTAGCATATGTATATGGAAAGAATTACCCCGAGAGCACAGCACACAGCAAATGATCAGTGTGAGCCATCTGCATTGTGTGCTCACACTAACTTCAGGATGGGGACCACAGGATAAAGGGCACCTGGGTAGAGCATCCTTTTATCCACCCATGCACCTCCTTCTTCTAGTTACTCCAGCTTATTTAGTCAGAATGACTGGAGAAAGTTATAGTAGGCATATCAGATGCCTTCTTTGAAGAGCCACTTAGACCACATCCTGAGAGTTCTCAGCCAGTGGCTACTATATTCTTATTTAACTAAGCATTTACACTTAGCGCTCAAACTAAAATTGCCAGGACTGCATAGTGGGTCATCAGCACTACATATACTGTTCATCAGGATCTCTGCTTCACCATGGTGGGGCAGTCAGGCTCTGTGAGTCAACATCAGGGATTCAGAAACTCCATGTCCTTTCAGACCATATTGTGACAAAGAGCAGGAGAGTCAAGACAAGCTGAGGTTAAGACAGTGAATTTATATTTCTATTGGTTCTATATGACCTAGGACTGTCTCCTCTTAACTTTATATCCATTTGCATTCAATACCAGATACTGTTAGCTCACTTCCACCAAGATTTTATATACCTCAAGATAGCTATAGCTGGATCTGTTAAATGGTCTTATGGTCTTCTACTGACATCCATTATGATATATTTGCTTTGTGGGGACTGTTCTAGTAAATTTTATTAAAATTTGATTTGATTGACTATTGTAGGATATTTGTTTACACTGTGTGAAGATGTATTGCTGTGATTGGTTTAATAAAGAGCTAAATGGCCAATAGCTAGGCAGGGGGAGAATAGGCGGGACTTCTAGGGAGAGAGAGAGAAACTCGGGATGAATTTAGGCATGTGGGAGATGCCAGCGAGACACTGAGAAAGTTGGACATATAGTATGGAGGAGAGATAACAAGCCATGTGGCAAAATGTAGATTAATAGAAACGGGTTTGAAACAAGCCTAAGCTAAGGTCAAACTTTCATAATTAATAATAGGTCTCCATGTCATTATTTAGGGTCTGGTGGTCCAAAGAAAGTCTGATGAGAAAGCTTGCTACATTTGGTGCCCCACATTGAGCGCCAAATGATGTTTTTCTGTCAGCTTAGTGGCTGTACATGAATCTACTGGTATTTTAATTAATGTCTGCAGCCCCATGGCTCCCCAGTCAATGCTCCACCAGCCACTCAGGCCATGGCCTTCAGGGCCTTCTAGTCTCACCACCCTGGCTCTGCTGCGGCTGCCATATGTAGGTTTAAACTAAGCCTCTGTTGTTCTACTTACCAACAAAGACTCAGAAGTCAGATGTAGGGGTGAAAACCTGCTAGATTAGAGAAGCCAAGAAGCAACCAGCTGACCTTGCTTTTTGGCCAGAGACATAGCAAGAGACGTGTCTCTTCACTGGTTCCAAAACCAAAAGGATGCAACAAACTCTAGTCCCACCTTTTCCCTCTTTTCAACCCAAATTCCTGGCTTTTCTGTGGCTAATTCTGGTCAGCTAGTCACTGGCTTTGCCCCCTGATTCAAGGTTAACTTTATTAACAGTCTCGGAGTGTCACAGTGTGATCAAATATCCCTCAACAATTGAACTCCCATGCATGTCTTTGAAAAGGCTTTAATCTATAAATTTTATTGACTAGCTCACATGGGAGATGGGCATGAGTGTTAGGCCATTTCAGGGACATCATGTGGCTTTCTCTATTCTAACAGTTTTCATTCCATAACTCAAGGAAACAATGTGCTGTAGCTAATGTTTGTGAATTGGGTACATGGCTACCTGGGGCACACAAGGATCCAGTGGACAGATTGTGAGACCCATGTGGGTCAGGACTCATTTATTTTCTGATATCACCACCAGATCCCAATGGGGGTTCTGTTGGCATTTTGGAATTCTGTTGCCAGTGTTAACTCAGATCTGATGATTAATAGCACACAAGTGCGTGGGCATTTCACTTGCCTCTGAGTTGTTGCAGGAGCTTTTAGAAACAGACAAAAGGGTTACCTCTATTTGTATTTGTTTTGATACTGTCTCTCAGCAGACCCTCTTCCTTTTCAATGGATGGGTCATGGGTCTGAGAGGTGTATCCAGGTGGAACTTGGAGAAGGAATTACGGATTGCCATTGGCGCAACTTACCTAAATACTTTCCTCATTTTTCAGTTCTTTCAGGATGCATATTTACATGTGGTGACATATTGTATATCAAATAAAGCTTGTCTGAGGATGAGGACAGAACAAGCCACTAGATTAAACACAGAGGCCAGGCAGCAGTGGCACACACCTTTAATCCCTGTACTTGGGAGTCACATGCCTTTAATCCCAACACTTGAGATCTCATACCTTTGCTATCAGTATTTGGGAAGCACACATGCCATTAATCCCAGCCCTAAGAAAGAAGTGAAATGGCTGGGTGGAGAAAGGTATATAAGGCATGAGGAGACAGGAACTAAAGGCTTTTCGGCTGAGGACTCAGAGGCTTTCAGTCAGAGGAATCATGGAGATAGGATCTCACCTTCCATTCAGCCTGAGGATTCGGTAGTGCTGAAAAGTTTCTCTAGTGGCTTGTTCCTTTGTTTTCTCTGATCTTTCAGCATTTACCCGAATATCTGGCTCTGGGTTTTTATTAAAAGACCAATTAGGATTCGTGCAACATTTACATGTTAGAGAACATCCCACAAGATCCAATATATGCACTGAAAGTTGTGCATCCAATTTCATAAAACACACTACTGATACAAATGGATGGATTGGTCCAGGCATAGTAACAGTGGAAGATTTCAGTGCTACTTCTTCAGTCTGTTGGTCATCTAGACTTCTCTCCAAAACTTACCACAAAGCTTTAGGGCTAACCTATACTAAGGCCAGGCAGACTGAACAGGAATCTAAGGATGTTCCATTATACATCTTACGTGTTCTCAGGATCCTGTGATACTTTTGTCAAATCATATTTAAGACCATAAATCAATTCTTAACAAACATAAAAATTTAATTGTGTTCTTGTATCTTATCAGATCAAAATGAATGAAAATAGAAATTAACAGTGAAAGATATTACAGAAACAATACAGACATATAGAGAGTAAATTTTTTTTTTTTTTTTTTTTTTTTTTTTTTTAGCCATCAGTCATTGGATAAATCAGCGAGGAAGCTGTAAAATTCCTAAAATCTAATAAAAATGAAAACACAGCCTGTTAGAACCTGTGGTCCACAGCAAAGGCAGTAAGTACTAATGTATTTTTAATAATGAGTGCCTATAGTTAAAAACAAGAAATCTTAAAAAAAAATTTCCACAAGACAGTCAGCCCCACAAAGACAATTATCACATTTCCTTCCATATGTGGAAAAGCTATATACATGAAAATGGAAGAGGGATTTTAGGAAAGGGTAGAAGGATGGTGAGAGAGATTGAGGGACAGGTACCGTCAAAGTACATTATATACCTATGGAATGTCATGATGAAATCCATTATTTTGTTCCACTAACATACGCTAATAAAGCATAAATATATGTGCATATACATATGTACCGATACATGTATATCTGTAGTGCCTGCAGTAACAGATATGGTTTGGGTGCCCATGTCTTATAATTAGGAGCACCAGGTTCTCCTTCAAAACCCACAGATTGCTGGGAGTTATGCTCTACTTCAGTCCCATGTGCCATTCCTAACTGATTACCCATCCCATAATTATACTCATATTAGTTCCCAGCGCTAAATGGTTC
>CABHPR010139312.1:0-72425 GCA_902168415.1 Peromyscus melanophrys | reverse complement strand
AAAAAAAAAAGAAAGAAAATAAGAAAAAAAATTCAAAAAAGGAAATGAGGCTTTTAGTAATTACACAATTCCCTCAAATTAACAGAGACACACATAACAGACAAGAAGTTCAAACTCCATTTTATTGTGAAGCCCAAACTTCATAAAACCCTTGTGAAATATCAATGTAATTTTCAGTTGACTTGGTTTTGAGCCCATAGAATGCTTAGGAATTTCTGTAGTCACTTGTATTATCATTCATAAGATGCACTAAACATCTAGTGGGTATAGGGTGGATGCAGGAAGATAAGGCTCAAACCAGTTGCCAAGGCATGTACATAGCATACTTCTTTATGAGCCAACCTGGAGTCTGTCTGAGGGCCTAGCAACAGGTGCTATCAGAGGTCCTTGATCATGTCTAGCCAATGAGGGGCAACCAGACAATATCACCAGATAGAGATGCAGCCTGGGTGCTGGGAGGAGGGTATATAAGGCTTTCCCCATTACTGAATAAGCAAGTCTACTGTTTGCCTTTCACTTGACTCTGGGTGTCTATGTTTTTGATGCCTCACCTTCTCACCCCATCCCCTGAGGGAGCTGTTAAGACTCAGCAACAGGTGGGTACTCTGCTAAGCATCATGCATGTTCAGAGCATCCCTTCTTCAGAGCTACCCAGTCCCATATGGCAATGGCAGGGATCCCTGATTTAATTAAACACAGAATTTCCATAGGAGTTGGCAACCTATTAGCAACAAAATTTTAGTGTTCTCTTAAAGGTATGGCATAATTTATACCATAGGAATATATGCACAAAATGGAAATAATAAATTAAAATTCTGGATATAGTTAAAGACATATGTCACTTTTACAATATTTCCCCATAAGCAGTATCCTTTTCTTCCATGATGTGAAGTAAATATTACTGAAGCCATGCCAATGAAAATCAGAGGACTCTTTATTTTCCTAACATAAGATCTAATGAAAATTAATTCAAGATAGCCACAATTTTACTAGGCTTCAGTGATGGTTTGAATGAGAATGGTCCCCATAAGCTCATAGATTTGAATACTTGGTGATCAGGGAGTAATACTATTTGAAAGAATTAGAGGGTGTGGCCTTGTTGGAGGAAGTGTGTCACTGGGAGTGGGCTTTAAGTTTTCCAAACATCCATTCTAAGTCCAGAGGTTTTCTTTTCTTGTTGCCTACAGATCCAGATGTGTAACTCTCAGCCTCTTTTCCAGCACCATTTCAGCCTGTATGCTGCCAAGCTCCCCACCATGATGATAATGGACAAAGTCTCTGAAAATGTAGGCAAACTCCAATTAAATGCTGTTTTTTAAGAGTTGCTGTGATCATGGTGTCTCTTCAAAGCAATAGCTCAGACTAAGCCACTAAACAAATTGGCAAATAGCAAAAGTGTTATTTATTTTACTCTTTAATATTCATTACAGATGATATTCTAAATCTCTCCATTATGTCAACACAGCCATTGTGCTTTTTGTTCCTTCCATAGGTAGCATTCCATTTTCCAGCACTAGTTGTGGATCTCTTTTTCTCTGAGGTCAGATTCCCAAAGAGCACGTTCTGTTCCAACACAAACCAATTTATCTAAAATTATTTATCTTGTAGAACTGCTAGGTCATTCCAAGCTCTTCTTTGTATCTCATTTCTATAATGCTCCAATTACAAGGAGGATAATAAAAAGGAATCAATGATTATTTCATAGAGGACTTTTAATGCATACACTTAAGCAGGTGAAAACAGTTTCTTTTAGTGAACAGAGGAGTTTCTCTTTCCTTGAGGTTTACATTCCTCACAAACAATTGTGCCATCCCCTCAGGGTCTGTCCTATTATATTTTGAGAAATCTATTTTAATAGAAAAACATGAAAGTTTTAACATTTTTTCCATGATTCTTATAGCTTTAGTTAAACAGGTATGTTCAGTTCCTTTCAGCCCCCATCACTTATGTGTTTTTCAGAAGAATTTTAAAAATATAAATGATGACACTATACATATTGTAGATTTTTCTTTGAATCTCCAAGGTAATTAACACTCATCAAGAGTGTTTCCTTCTCTTGTATCTGGATGAGTTAAGAAGACATGGTAGAGGAAAGATAATTCTTAAAATAAAGTATGTTAAGGATTCAGAGGAAGAAAGAAACAGAAATGGGAGAGATACAGTCAACTGATATTCTAACACTTGGGGATACACTAAGGTTTCTGTGAGGGGATAATCACTGGGATGAATTAATCTGATGTCTGTGAGTAGGTCAGAAAATAGCATGTGAAGTGTTGGGCAATGTAACTGTTGGAATAAAGTCATAAGCACAATGTGTCATAGTAGCATTGAGGATGAGGTGTCTTCTCTGATGCTTCCCTGATGTACAATTATTCACCTGCTAATGTACATATTTAGTTCCTTTCCAAGGGTTCCAATGTTGAAATGTATCATTATATTCATTATATGAGATATTACATGGCTTTGATATACATGTGCATTTAGTATGCTATATGATAGGTTCATTAAAAGGTGATTTTATGAATCTATTCTTGGGCTCTTTTTATTTGATTGGTGTAAAATTTTCTTTGATGGGATATCTAAAATTTATCTCCACATATTCCATCTTTATCTACTGGTAAGATTGCATTTGTCCATCCTGGTTTTTGAAGTTTTATGGAGATAAAATATAAACATTTAATGTGTTCAGTTGATTAGCTTTGGTACATGTATGTATATTATGAGAAATTATTATCACCACTACCCAAAGTAAAAGAACACATCCATGATTCAAAGTTTCTCACTGTTTTGTATAATTTATTCCATATACCAAATAAACAGTAAGATTTCCTACTCTACAATATTATAAGCAGAAAAATCATATATACCCTTAATATACTTTTCTATAATTTCCTCAAATTACTATATTCGTTTTTATGTTAATTCATTTATTCATATCACTTATGCATCACTACTTAATTTTATTTGAAAGCTTTATGATATCCTCTTCTTTTATCTATTCATCTGCATATGTGCTTTGAAGCTGTGTCTAGGGTTTCAGATTATTGCAAAACTATCTTCTATGAATATTTTATAAAAGTATTTGTATACATTAAAATTCTTGTTAAAGAGAAGAAATTTATATTTGGAAGTAGCATATAATTAATTAACATTGAAGAGTCCAAAATTCTTTCCAAAGAATATACACAGGCTAAGAGATCATGAGAACTCTGCCTTCTCCTTTCCTTTACTGGCTCTAGGTACCATGAGACTTCAGACTTTTCCTCATTGTATTTGATTATAGTGTTTTGTCTTTTGGTGTGTATTTAGCAGTTCCCTAATTAATAATGACCTGACCATGTTTACTTTCCATTATAGTCACTTGGCAAACTCTCAATTCAAAATTCTAATCATTCAAAAATTTGTGAGTTTGTTTCATTATTTAGTGCCTATATGCATACATACAAGTATATAAGTATATATGCATATATGTGTTTATGTAAGCATGGGTACATGTGTGTATAATTGGTATTTAATGAGAAATTCTTAGAATTTTTTCAAATCTCTGTATTTTCAAGAATAATTGTTTTGGAATGGAATTTTTTAGGAAATTAGATGAACTGTAATCATGCTATTGCTCCTTTGTCTATCATGACTTCAGTATTGTGTTGAAGTAAGTTCCGGTTTTAAGTGACAATCATTTTCTCCTAGGAACTTCTGCTCCTCTAAGTTCTTTTTAGGTCCATGACATATTTGAATTAATTTCTGTATATGATAAAAATAACAGATCTGGATTATTATTATAATAAATTTTATTTGGTAACTAAGTGCTTTGGTAAAATGTGTAGAAGAGCTATTCTTTGATTATATTCCATTATTGAGCTCAATTATCTACACATGTAAGTTATTTCTAGATCATGTATTCTTTACCCTTTAATCTGTCTGTTCTGACTGTTGGGGGTTCATATTCAACTTTGCTCATTTTCAGAACTGTCAGAAACTCTACCTTCTTTGCGTTTTCATATAGTTTAGACCAGGCTTGCAAATTTGTACAAAAAATGCCTACTGTGATTGTCATTGAAGTTATGTTGGATTTATAAATAAGTCTAGAAAGAAAAAATGATAGCTTTAAATTTTTTATGTCTTTTGACTCAATATTTTAAGTCTTTATTGTAAACTTTCCTTTAATTTTTTCTACTTTTAATTTTGATATTAAAAGTTGTTAAATATTGTTACATTTCTCCCTTCCTTTTATTCCCTTCAAATCCTTCCATATTTAACCCCCATTCTCCTTCAAATCCACTGCCTCTTTTTTCCACTAAATGTTATTGCTTGCATATATGTATATGTACATACATTTATATTCCTAAATATAATCTACCCAGTCCACAGCTTAATTAAATTATGTTTTCAGGGATGACAATTTGGCACTGCTCAGCCAATTGGTGAGCTTTTCTCCAGGGAAGACTACCTCTCCCACCCCCAGATTTCCTTAGTTGCCTGCAAGTTGAGTCCTCGTGGGCTTTTTCCTGTCCACTTTGGCATGTTTACTGGTGTCATCCTTGTCATCTCGTCAAGGAAACTTCTCTTTGCAACAAATGCACAACATTACAGAAAACCACACCCAATCAAAATGTCGAGTTATGGAGCCCACTGCCAATAGCTGTATCTACAAAGCACTTTCCCATCTAAGGCTCAGGGAATATCACAGAAGAGGTGGTGGGAAGATTCTAAGAACCAGAGACCACAGAATTTGCTGTGAAGTTGTGTCCTCTTTAATTTTTTATGACATGTCTTGTATATTTTGGGGTTCATGGTGCACAAGACTTTCCCACTTTTCATCCCATTGTAATTTCATTCTGTTGTAATTTGGCATGCTCCACGTGCATTAATTTCTGGTTAATTTTTTTTATCACATATGGAAATGCGATTGACTTTGCTATATTTATCTTGTATTTAGTAAATTGTATAAGCTCATTTATTATACTCAGAAGAGTTGGGTATTTCAATTGATTTTTACATAAGTTATCATAGTTTGAAGAAACATAAATTCTCCTTCCTTTCTGATGTGTGCTTCTTTAAAAAGTCTTTTTCTAAAGATGGATGCTAGTGTCACCATAAAAGTCCAGCAACATACCCAGCAGAGCAAACAATTCATAGAGTACAATCATACTCAAGACTGGGATCCACCAATGTACATTACCTCCATTCAGAATGAATTTTAAAATCACATGCTTTATAATTGCACTAAATAACAGAATTCATATGCTTTTATGTACATCCTTAGCTTTGCTCATCCCCCTCCTCCCATTCTCCCTCCTGTATTTCCTCACTCTCAAGTCTGTTCAAGCTTTTCAACCCCAAATCTGCCCTCACCCTACTGTCATGTTTTGTCTTGCTTACTTTTCTTTTGCTGTAACAAAACACCATGATGAAGGAAACTTTTAAAAGAAAGCATTTAACTGAGCTTTCAGAGGGTTGGAATCTAGGGTGGCAGGACAAAGCAGGGCAGCAAAAACAGTTGAGGGCTCACATCTTGACTTACAACCATAAAGCAGAGAAAAGAGGGAAACCGAGAGAGAGAGACGGAGGACAGAGAGACAGAGAGACAAAGAGAGACAGAGAGCTGGAAATCACAGGACTCTTTTGGAACCTCAAAGTCCACCTCCAATGACATATCTCCTCCAACAAAGGCATACCTCCGAATCCTTCCCAAGCAACTGCACCCACTGGAGACCACGTGTTCAAGTAAAGGAGCCTTTGTAGGCCATTTTCACCAATCCACCACATGTTCCTTCTGCTCTCTTCCCATTCTTGGAGCTACCATTCTCCCCTACTTATCCAATGTCTCCTTCATAGCTTAAAGACACTCCGAGTTAAACACATTAATCTAAGAATTCAAAGCTGAGAGCTCTTTTTTTTACATTTTAAGATTATTTATTTATTTATTTGTTTGTTTGTTTGTTTATCATGTATACAGCGTTCTGCTGGCATGTATGTCTGCAGGCCAGAAGAGGGCACCAGATCTCACTACAGATGGTTGTGAGCCACTATGTGGTTGCTGGGAATTGAACTCAGTACCTCTGGAAGATCAGCCAGTGCTCTTAGCCACTGAGCCATCTCTCCAGCCCCTGAGAGCTCTTTATGAGAGATAACATATGATATTTGTCTTCTTGGGGTAGAGTTACCTTACTTCGTATACGATTGTTCAGTTCCTTCCATTTTCCTGAAAATATAAGAATTTCATGTTTTAAGTTGAATAAAATTATAATGTGGATTTGCATAGCAATTTCATTATCCATACATCAGTTGATGGATCTCTGGGCTGCTTTCATTGCCTGGCTATTATGAATAGAGCAACAAGGAACACGAATGTGCAAATACTCCTGTAGTAATATGAAAAGTCTCTTTGGCAAAGACAGAAGGAGGAATTTATCCCTTGTTCCACTGGAGTCATAATGGCAGCAGCTGATTTAATAAAGATTGGAATGAAGGGCCTTTGGAGGATCCTATTTAGGGGATGGCATAGAACCAAACTCTGTAAAGGTGACATACATATTAACAGCACTATTTTGTGGTATCTGCAGGCCTGTTACCAATGCCATCCAGGCCTTATTGGAAAGAGTGTTCTTTCAAGTCATTGAGCATCATCCAGTAATTGAAACAAGAGCCACAGCAGATAAAGCACTAGAAAGAATGTCACCCAGCCCCTGTGGATCCTGGAACATTAATGGGCACAGGTTTAGCATACAGGAACATTTGGCTGCAGGAATACATGTGAGCACAGACACCATGTATATGGAGAAACCAGGGAGAAGAGGTTTGAGAATAGTGCTGATATTATTACTGGGATTTGGCCTGTGACAGTCTACATTGGACAGGACTATAATCAGAGCCTGAATATAAAAATGGCCCAGTATGGAAAGGAGAACTAACAAGTGCCTGATTGGCCACAGTGTGGATAGCAGATGTGAAGGAAATATATGTGTTCATTAGCAATAAAAACACATGGTAGTGTTCCATATGGATGCCCAGAGCCCATTTCATCTTCTTGGAAATTAAAAG
The DNA here is from genome assembly GCA_902168415.1 of Peromyscus melanophrys. NCBI lineage: Eukaryota > Metazoa > Chordata > Mammalia > Rodentia > Cricetidae > Peromyscus > Peromyscus melanophrys. The sequence continues at coordinate 65,381 of CABHPR010139312.1, read as the reverse complement.
GCAGATTCACTCACTAAAACAAGAGATATCTGCCCTCAGGTACCTCTGAAAACTTCTTACCAGGCTTATGTAAAAATTATATAAATGCTGGAAGATGAATAATGTTACTAGAGTATGTGTGAAATATTCCAATATTTTGCAAACTGTCCAAACACATGAGGTTTGTTCTAAATTAAAGATTCCACGGATTGACACAGTAATTAAACAAGTTTATTAGTCAACCTGTCTCATGTGAGACTGGCAGGTGTACTACATAGGTCCTATGCTTGGTGGTGAGGGATACAAATATGCTTCACCTGTGCAGCACAGCCTCAGGCCTCTTGGAAACATTTTCATGAGATATAAAAACAGGCAAAGCTGCTATCAAGAGTGCCTACAGTATCACAGGTCTGGGTCAATGTCCATGGCCTGTGTCACCACCAGTGACACACTCCAGCCACCATGGCAAGATTTATTTTAATTCTTATTTATTTTTTTGTTTGCTTTTGTGGGAGAGGTTACAAGGGCAGAGGGCAGATGTGGAGGGACAGAGAGATGAATGGGGTTGGGGTGCATGATGGGAAATGCACAAAGAATCAATAAAAAAGTTAAAAAAAGAAAGTCTCATCCAACTCTGTTATGTATGTATACCTATGAGTTGTCAGCCAAGGAGGCCTCTGAAGCCCCACCAACATAAAGGATATTGTTACTTCGATTGGATGAACAACATGGTAGGTCTCTACTGGTGAAGATGCTACATGCTTTGGTTGCAGAACGTAGAGAAATAAGGCTGGGGCAGAACTGGACGTTCCTGCACTATTGGCTGATATTCATAGTGCTAGATGGTAACATGCAGGTTATTAGGGGAGAATTGTTACCAACAATGCTATAATCCCATGGACCATGTGTGCTATAGTACCACCATGACAAGCAAGGTGTATTGAATGATGCAATAGTGGAATGATTGTTTTGAGTGCAACCTAACCCATTGGGATTTAAGGCGCAGTCTATAAGTCTATAGGAAAGTACATCTGGTACTGTGAGTCAGAACAAAAGCCTGAAGATGGGGAGGCCATAAGTGAAGAGGCCACAGATATCTTCTTATTAAATGTACCTTGTATGTTTATCAAACAGCCTTCTGAACATTCATGTTTACATGCTTGTATTACTTCTGCTGTCAGTCTTAATTGGTCATGGATGCATCTTCTCACTTGCAATGGGATATGAACTGTAGAAACTTATAATCATGTTTCTGAAATAAATGAGTGCTGCTGTGACAAAGTGGCAAAATACTCTGCCATAGATCAAAGAAAATAATCAGTCATCTATATCACTCTTTGCAGGACACAGGGCACATTGCTGAAGAGGGGACGGGAAGAATGTAAGGGGCCGAAGAAAGAGTAAGGTTTTACATAGCTATTTTCTACAAGTCAAAATATCCCATTAGATCTCAGGAAGTAAACAATGCATACAAGTATCAGGTAGTTTCTAAGACTTATAAATTCTATTCCTAAGATTATAAAAGCAATAAAAATTTCAAGAGAAAGGAGACTCTCTGAGTAGCTGATCTATCTGCAAGATATATAGAGGTCTTCAGGGATGCACATTTCTTGAGTTATTACACATACTGTGCTGGCCTTCTTGGTGATACAGCTGTCCATGAGTCACTGGTTTTCCTGTAAGTAACTCTTACACATTCACCTTTAAGTAATCCTAATTAACTTGCTGGTTCACTAAGCTAGATTTAGGTAGAATAATTTCATTGGTGTATTGTCAGTTTTTTATCCTAGGTTAAGCAGACATTTGTTCACATCGTCCCAAGAAAGTCACAACTTTGTGTAATACATAAAAACTCCTGTGCCCTAAGTACAACTTTCCATGCAGAATCCTAGCAGAACTACAAGCCTAAATGTCCTTTGGGAACATGCCCTTGTATACTTACTGAAAATCATTTTATCTGTAGGTTTTTTTTAACAAATTTCCAGTCAAATTTGACAATATTTAGGGGTACTTACTCAAGTATAACAATACAATAATTTAGCTCAAAAATAGGAAATTCAGATCCTTCTCAAACAAGACACATCAGTTGATCCTCAAAACTAGTTCTCCAAAGCTGAAGAACTTTTAGTAAAAATGCTATCTTAAAGCTTGTGGTGGTGTGAAAGAAAATGGTCCCCAAAGAGAGCGGCACTATTAGGAGGTGTGGCCTTGTTGGAGGAAGTGTGGTCTTGTTGGTGGAAGTGTGTCACTATGGAAGAAGGCTTTGAGGTCTCATATATGCTCAAGATACCACCCAAATTCTTACACCACTTCCTGTTGCCTACAAGGTGTAGGAAACTCGGCTACTTCTCCAAAACCATGTCTTCCTGCATGCCTCCATATACCACCATAATGATAATGAAATGAACCCCTGAATTTTAAACAAGCCACCTCAATTAAATGTTTTCCTTTATAAGAGTTGCTATGGTCATGGTGTCTCTTCACAGCAATAGCAATCCTAACTAAGACATAGCTGTACATCAGTTCTCTATCGAAAACAGTATGGGAGTGTAAAACAGGAGCTATGATGGCTAGTTTTGATGGTTGTCAACTTGAAGAGACTTACAATCATCAGGGAAACATGTCTCCAAATCTATCTGTGAGGAATTACACAGATAAAGTTAACTGAGTTGGAGAGACACACCTTAAATGGGATTCCATTCCATGGGCTGAGTTTCCAAACTGAATATAAAAGAGAGAACGGGTTGATCATAAGCATTTAAGACTTTCTGCTCCTGTGTGTACAGGAAATGTGACCAGCCACCTCTTTTTGCCATGCCTTCCTTACCATGGTAGACTAGATTCTTTGGAAATGTTAGCAAAAAAAACCAAAAAACCAAAAAAACCTTCCTTCCTTAAACTGCTGTTCTCAACGAAGTGACCATCAAGTGGCAGCAGGACTACCGTCAAATGGTGAACTAATTCCATGCCTACCTGGAAGCATTCACTGTAGCAGATACAGAAGAAAATTCAATAACAGCTGAGCACTTGTAGTGAACATCAGCAAACTTCCTCACTGAAGAGTGACAAGGCACGGCAAGAACTTTAATTATTCATTCCGTTCCCAAGTTCACTCAGCCATGCTATGCTAGCCTATGCTCCATACTATGATCTCACTGGGACAGCCTTCTTCCTTAGCATTTTTTTCTGCACAATACTACCTCATGAAACCCGGGTATCTTTTTATCCACATAAAGAGCCTATGGAGTTGTAGTGAAAAAATAAAAGACAAACTAGTTTTGCTTTGTAGTTATGAGACAGATTTACAAATAGCAAGATTAAGATTGCAAAGATACCTATGTGGTACATAACATGATATACAGGACAGTAGTTATATACTTAATACTCATATTTCTTTTTAAGTCTGTGTTTTATTTTTATGTTTTATGCTCTACTTCTCTGTTGCCTCTCCAGCAAAGATAACCCTGAGGAAATGTGTGCCCACAAAGTAACTGGTGAGTGGATAGGGATGTTCCTGGTATCTCAATGTTATCAAAATGTGACAAGTGTATAAATCATCAGCTCTTAGAAACTGGGAGAAATACATTATGTGCCAGAAAGAACTTGGTATGTCATTTGTCTAAACTGAATAGCTGAATTAATTAGGATTCCCCCAGAACTGAACAAACTTGTCTAATTTCTATACATAAATTTTTATTATTCCCCAAGAAATTGCACAAATCCTTCAACATAATTTAAGGATGGTTTAACATGAGAATTCAAACTCTCATTCTGAGAACTGGAACTAAGCCGAACTCCTTCCTCTGGGGCATAAATTCAACATTGTTACTTATACAGAATACTAGACTTCTACATCGGCATTTAACAAGCATACTCAGACTTGAAAGTGGAAGCTGCTTATTTCCTACCAATATTTTGAGCAAAGGAAAAAGAGCAATTTTTAAACTCAATATTTTTAAAAAAGAAATCAAAACTACTCAATCAGACCAATGACAGCTAGGCTTAACTATCAGTTTTCACAGAAAGCTAAAAAGACAGAAAGAAAGGAAATGAAAGTGAGAGAGAGAAAAACAAAGGAAGACAGAGAGAGAGAGAGAGAGAGAGAGAGAGAGAGAGAGAGAGAGAGAGAGAGAAGAAAGACTTCTTTCTTGAGACTGGAATTGAGGGGAAAATAAAAAATTAGAAGTATTTTATCAATAATGAGCTGATACAGTATAAAGGCAGTGAAAAAAGAATCTATAAAGTCTTCGACTATAGTGTAAAACAGTCATAATTCTAAAAAATTAAACAAATGAAGAGTCAATAAACAAAACAAAAATTCTTGTTGGAATGATCAAGCATCTAGAAAACAGAATTTGCTACGGAAAGTATTGGAAAAGTCACTTTAAAAATGTTTCTTCTCATTTTAATTCTCATCGTTCACATTTCACTAAGTGGTATGTCTGTAAACTAATGTCTTATCCTGTACTATAAGTGAAAATTATGAATTTCCTGTAAAATATTAGCATAGTGCATAACATATTATTTTTGTTTGAACAAATTGACTTCCCATAAATACTTGCTCAGTCTCCAACTCTATACATCTCAGTGAACTTCTGTACAAATGACAAGATTAAAATTCTGAATTTCCCATTTCCACATACCTTGTGTGGGTAAATGTTTTCATTCTTTTCATTATTCAATCTCATTACATTTAGGATCACAGAATCTCCCAAACCATCTCAGTTGTACAAGCTGCTATAAGAAGGTTGAAGTAGGAAGAAAATCAAACAATCAAAACAAAACAGGGAGCACTGAGTTCCCTATTTGGCTCAATCATGGCAATATCTCTAAAACAGTTGTCAGCAAAATAAGATGGCCTACCCAAAGCAAAGAGGAACTCTGGGTTGTGGATGAGTACTTTGAGTTTATCAAATTCCGTAAATACATATTTAAGCAAAATTCTTAACAAATGTCCCTTACATTTATTTACATAGTATGTGTCAGTGATCAGATTATTATAACTATCATACAACCAGTGTGACTATGATGAACTTGACATACCTGGATATATACCAGAGTAAAAAACTCTTTTATGCCATGGGGCTATTAGAAAAGACCAGAGAAGTTAGCTGCTCAAGAGCTACTCAAGTGAGTGCATATGGTACTTCACCACAGACATTCTTTGTCTAAACTCACAAAAGGACAGAAAATAATGCATGGCTTGGAAAACATCTGAGAGAAGCTCTAGTTGAAAGGATTCTACTTACTGGTTGTTTTTACATTATATTATAATTATATCATTTCCCCTTTCATTTCCTTCCTCCAAACCCTCCCCGTGTACCTCTCCATGTTCTCTTTTAAATTCATGGTCTCTTTTACTTTAATAATGTCTGTGTGTGTGTGTGTGTGTGTGTGTGTGTGTGTGTGTGTGTGTGTGTTTTACTTTAACGGTCTATATGTGTGTGAGTCTATTCCTAAATATACAAATACAACTTGCCCAGTCGGTACAATATTACTTGTACATTTACGGTTTCAAGTTTGACCATTTGGTATAGAATACTCAACTGGGAACTGATATCCTCTTCCCTGGGGAAGATTATAACTAACTTTCAGCATGTCTGAGTGGCATATGGTTCTTTGTCTAGGTTTGAGGCCATGAGGCCTTTCCTTCTCATTTGTTAGCATGTCTATTGGTGTACTCCTTGTTCAGGTCAAGTTTAAGTAGCAATGCTGGTGACACTTCATGAATGTAGCATCTAACATTTCTAGAAGATAGAATTTCACAACAAAGTCCCTTATTTCCTGGCTCTTAGAATATTTCTGTCTCCCACTTCCCAAATGATCCCTGGGCCTCAGATATATGCATTAACCTGGAGTAACCACATGAACCAGAACACTAAGGTGATGTGGGATGTTCTGTATGCTAAATGTGTTGCTCTGATTGGTTAATAAATAAAACACTGATTGGCCAGTAGCCAGGCAGGAAGTATAGGCAGGAAATAGAGAGAGGAAAATTCTGAAAAGTAAAAGGCTGAGTCAGAAAGATGCTGCCAGCCGCCGCCATGACAAGCAACATGTAAAGATACCGGTAAGCCACCAGCCATGTGGCAACTTATAAACTAATAAAAATGGGTTAATTTAATATATAAAAACTAGATAACAAGAAGCCTGCTGTGGCCATACAGTTTATAAGCAATATAAGTCTCTATGTGTTTACTTGTTTGGGTCTGAGCAGCTGCAGGACTGGCGAGTGAGAGAGATTTGTCCTGACCATGGGCCAGGCAGGACCAAAAAACCTCTAGCTACACTAAGGGGGCCATTTTGAGGGGTGGGGCGAGGAAAGATAGAGCAGGATATAGTGACAATTTGTTTAAATAAAAAAGTTTTCTTGTTTCTTTTCTTTTGTGTTATTTTACAATTTGCCTGATGATTTTTCTGAAAGAACACTTTTTTATGTGATGCTAATTCTCTATGCTTAGGCTGCATAATTTAGTTGGAAATTTCATTTCAATTTTTGATATCTTTTCAAGGTGTCAAAATAAATGCATTCTGCAATTTATCCCTTCTGGCACCAAATCCTTAGTTTTAGGAGTGAATGAATAAACTCAGAGCTGAGTTTGCAAACAAAAGTGTAATGTTCCACAAAGTTGGTACTCTTAGCAAAATCTAGAAGAAGAAAAATATGAAGCTTTATTTGAGTCACATTTATCATTTTGCTTAAATTCCTAATCAATACTCCCAAGACAAAAAGTAGATAGAGATACAAGAATTAGAAGGATAGACATGCAATTCTTATTATTTTAAAAATAACCATCTATATAGATAATCTAAAGTAACTCCTTGATAAATTATTATGTCAACTGAATAAGGTAATACCAAAATTTAACTCTAGAGAAAGCACAAAATTTAATAAAGTTTTACATTAGAAAATATTTAAAAATAATAGAAAGAAATGCCTAACATTTCTTTGGGGGGAAATTATCAGCCTAAAGTTACCTAAGTAAGTTATACATTTTTATAAAAATATGGATGTGTGAATCTCCAAAATACACACTAACTAAATAAGTGGACGAGCATATTGAGTAAGTTATATTTTATGCAAAGACAATTAAATATAAATCTAATGCATGAAATTGGTTTCTCCACACTGCCAGCAATAACAGAGAAACTTGTCTGCAGTAAATGCTGTTTGAACTTTCTCCTACAGAATGTGCCTCCCATGTTTACTCCCCAGGAGATTGAGGGAGCTGGGGTGCATACATGCATTCAGTGATGAAGGGTAAGGAAGTGCCAGTGTGGTTCCTGCTTTCCCTGTGAGTCTCCCAGTGACTCATAGCATCCTTGGCAATAGCAGGCGACTGCATCCTCCTTTCTTGCTGGGAACCTTCCACATTGTGACTCATTGCTCAGCTTTAGACTTCAGATCAATCTGTGCTCTCCAATTCCAGAGATTATATAAATTTCCTGCTTACGCCAATCTTGCAGTTACTTCACCATTTTTAAAATTTGTCTGTCACCTCTTCCATCTCCTGTGTAATGTCAAAAATGAATCACTTTATTGAATTCAGTAGGTAAAACTCCACACAGTGGCTTCATGCCCATATTCATGACAAAAGAGCAGTTACCATACTTTTGCTAGTTGTAGAGTTTCCCAAAAACAAAGAGCAAGAAAGGACAGTTATCTGAAGAACTGTAAGCCTTCTAGAATTTAGGAAATATTTAACACTCAACTTCCTTCTTTGGAAAATGACACATTACAGAAAGCTTAAGTAAATTTTGACCAGAGGGTTTGAGTAGGCAACTGTACAAACAGTATACTGTAAACCCAGTAGCCAATCAAATGTTATCATGGAGCTCCTACAAGTAAAAATAAAATAATAAAAACACTTGAAGTATAAAAATGCTGTACAACACCTGACCTGAAATAACCAAGACACTGATATTTTACACTCAACCCCAGAAAGCACTTTGATTAATATTCAGGATAAATCCTACTATTAATAAAGTTCCATATGAAGGAAGGAGGATGCCCCTCTACCCTAAGAACTGTATGTGAAGACCAACAACAAGAGAAGATACTTCCTTACTGAAGCAAAATAATTTTTAAACTTAGATTAATACATTGTTGACATAGAAAACATCTAGATTTAATCAAATGTCAAAAATCATAGTTGAATCTAACGTGTCACAAAGCTGCTCTTTAATTTTAATGAGGGACATTTTTAGTAAATTATTCTGAAATACCTCTTCTTTAAAAAAACGTCAGATATTTACACTGCATCATTTGCACAGTAAATTCCTTATGGATTAATATTTTAAATATTAGAAAAATATAGCTATTAAATATTTGCTCAATTGTTTTCTAAAGTTACAAGAATATACTCCTAAATACAAGAGAAACTGTTCTTATCCTTGAGATATATGCACAAAGATCTTTGTTATAGCTAGTCCTAAAGCAGAGAAATAAAATAAAAAGACAATTGGCTTGACAATAATTCTATTGAAAGATGAATAAATAAAGGCACACTTATTCCACAGACTATTTTATATTCATTATAAAGACAGAAAAAAAATCCAAACAGCTGACATAATGATTCCCAAAGTACATTTTTGATGAAGTAAAATAGTACATAAAAGAATAACAGTTCTTGGCCTTTTGAAACAAAGTCCAAAACTACTTGTAGCTTTCAGACTTCATTAGAGATGTTTCTTTGTGCACTTAACCCAAAAACTCACAAGTGGTCAAACTGCAGAGAATAAGTTTCTTCAAAGAGCTCAGCTGCAAATGGAATACTTATGTTAAACCATGCCCCTAAGGCTCGGGATCCACTGAGAAAAGGGAGCAGAAAGATTGTTAAGAGCCAGAGCTCGGAAGAAGCAGGACAAGTGACGTCTTTTAGATACAACAGGACCACTGCACTCATTAACTCCCAGCGGCTGTGGATGCCTGCACAAAACAATGTTTTCTATTCTATTTTGAAGATTACAATATAATTTTAGCATTTTTCTCCCTTCCCTTTCCTCCCTCCAAACTCTCCCAAATGCTCCTGCTTGCCCCTTTTCGAACTCATGGAATGTGTTTTTAATTAATTGCAATTATATGCATATATGTACAATGTTCATATGTGTATGTAATCTTTTCAGTTTATCTAATGTTACCCATACGTATATTGTCAAGGCTGACCACTTAGCTTTGGGTAGCCAATTGATGTGCTCTTGCCTGGGGAAGATTATTTCTCTCATTCTCGGTATTCCTTAGTTGCCTGTAGTTCTTTGTGTAGGGCTGAGGCCTCATGGTCTTCCTCCTGTTCATTTTGACATGTCTATTGGTGTCATCTTTGTTCAGCTCACGGTCCTGTTGGTGACTTTATGATCATGTCTCCTAGTAAAGAAAAAAAATATATAAAAAAAAAATGTCAATAAGACATGGCATTGGGAGGGTTTAGGACATGCAGAGTTGGATCCAGGAGGAATCCAGAATGGGGAAGACAAGAGTGAAATATGATCAAAATGCATTCTATACATGCATGAAATTTTAAAAAAAATTAATAAGATATTATATTAAAACTTTATAATGCTACATCCTCACAGAAACCGATAAATAGGCAGCAGAAAGGCTAATAATAAAATAGCATCAAGCCATTTATTATTTCACTGAAGTGAAATTAAAACCAGTTGTGTGGGGACTGGAGAAACATCTCAGCAGTTAAGAGCACTGGTTAGGAGTTGCTGTTCCAGAGGACCTGGGTTGAATTGCAGCACCCAAATGGTGGCTCACAGGCATTTGCAACTCCACTTCTAAGGGATCTGACCCCATCTTCTGACCTCCGTGGGCACCAAGCACACAAGTAGTGCACAAACACACATGCAGGCAAAACACCCACACACACAAATAATAAAATAAAATAAAAACAGTTATGTGTACGTGTGTTTGGCAGTTCCATTAAAAAAAAACATGACAGAAACATTATATAACCCTATATGTAGGTTATTGACAACTATTCTTGGACATTCTAAAAGATTCAAACTAAAGCTGCAGAGATATAAATAACTAAAAATTCAACAACCCAGACAGTGAGATCACTGTAAATTCAGGATCAACAACCTCAGTGGGGTTTTTGACATTTCTCCTTGCTTGGATTTTTGTCTGACTTGAACTTGTGCATGCCATCACACTTACCGTCTGTTTTAATGTTCATCTGTCCTGTGTGTATTAAGAATGATGTTCTCATAGACCTGTGAGCCTTTGGGGGAGGGGTGTGATAGAGACATCTCATTTAGGGTTGAGAATTCCAAAGTCTCTTATTCTCTGCATGTTATCCAGTTGTGGGTTTCTGTGTAACATTTTAATTCTTTTACAATTCTACACATAAATACAGTGTATCTCTATTATGTTCAGCCTGTCTTCTCTCCTTCAGTTCCCTGGAAATCCCCCAACACAACTCTTTGACAATTTCAGTTCTTTTGTTTTATCATCCACTTAGTCTAATTACTGCTGACTGCATGTGCAGGTTGTGTGGTGCAGGGGGTGGGGGAAAGCGTGGGGGGGGAGGGGGAAGGTTGTGTATTCTGGGCCATTAGCAACCTACTGGTGACCACACCCTCCAGACAAAGGAGCCCTCCACAGGCAGCCTATCCTTAAAAAGGAATCAGAATTAATATTTGTCTTCAATATGTAAGTTAGCTATAAAAATCTGATGTCCACAGCCCTGCCATAGGTCATGACCAGTTTACATTTTTAAAAAGGTAATTCCTGTGCAGCATGAATGGTGTTACATAAAGTGTGCTAATTAAAATAAGTACCATTGGAGGAGACCGGTGTTTATTCTGGGCTAAGAATCTAGCTCACAAATTGAATGTGTGCCTAGCATGCATAGTGCTCTGGATTTTTTTTTCAAGACAGAGTTTCTTTGTGTAGTCTTTACTGTCCTGGATTTCGCTCTATAGACCAGGCTGGCCTCGAGCTCACAGAGATCTGCCTGTCTCTGCCTCCCTAGTGCTAGGAGTAAAGACACGCACCATCATCACCCAGCCAGTGCACTGGATTTTATTCCCAGTGCCTCCAAATTTTAAAACTATAACAACAAAAAACAAGTCTACATAATTTTACTTACGTGGCATTAAAGCAAATCTAAATTCCAAGGCCAAAATGCAGATCTGAGGTCTTGAGAAGGCATTAGAAATGTTGAAACTGTTCTCTACTTTATAGCTATTCATTGTTGTTAAGCCTCACTCAGAGAACTAGACCTGTAGGAAGCTGGATTATGTGCATGCTGATTGTGTATTAATTTTTTTAAGGATTGTGAAAATCAGTACTAAAGAGGTAGAAATTAACCCAGCAAACATTTTGTGTCCTCCTTAGAAATGCTACAGTGTTTATATAATTTTTTTTCTTTTTTAAAGATTTATTTAATTTAATTTAATTTAATATTTAATTTTATGTGCCTGAGTGTATGTGCACAGCCTGTGTGCCTTGTGCCTGATAACAACAGAGATGGCATCATATACCCTGACATTGGAGCTATGGACAGTTGTGAGCCAATGTATGGGTACTGGGAACCAACCCAGGTCCTAAGAGAGAGCAGCAATTGTTTTGAACTATTGGGCCGTTTCTCCAGCCTCTGATCTCATAGGTTTGAATGGGAAGTGACAAAGGGATCATGAAACAATAACCCATTGATGTCAACAGGACTTAAGCAAAAGTAAACATTGCAAAATATCTCAGGAGGTCAAAGAAAACTCAAGTCAATTGTCTTTGGAAACACTGATGATTTATCAAAACAACTATGTTCAAAAAATACTGCTATTCTTTTTTTTTTATTTTAATATACAATTCAACTTTACATATCAGCCATAGATTCCCCCCGTTCTCCCTCCTCCCATCCCGCCCGCCTCCCCCCCCCCCCGGCCCCCCCCCCCCCCCCCCCCCAGCCCCCCCCCCCCCCACCCGCCCTCTTGGCACCCCCCCCCACCGCCCATTTCCATCTCCTCCAGGGCAAAGATTCCCCCGAGGGTTGAGATCATGAAATACTGCTATTCTTAAAAAAAACATGTATCTGGGAAGAAGATGGTACTGGCAAAATTGTGATCATTTTTTGTATTACCAGATGTACTGGAAGTTATTACTTGGAAATCAAAATTTTTAGCTTAAAAATTAATACTAGTAAAATAACATTATTATAATTTGACAGGATCACCTTTCTATGATGATAAACAGCCATGTTTTAAAAGGTTGAAAATAAAGATAAAATTATAATATTAGTTGTTCATAATAAAAATTATAATGTCCATTTAAGAAGTAGAGACTGGTATAACCAATAATTGGTAGATAAATATGCAAACTTTGCTCTTTATGACCTAAACTCATGCCTACACAAGAAAACAAAATCAAAGTAAATTTTTAACATGTGAAAACGAACATTATCATGGTTGAGAGAATCTATTCTGCCTGCTACTTCTGATGTTTCAATCAATTTATTTTTGTTGTTCCGTGCACACAGACTTGATTTATCTTGAATGTGTGTGCCTTAGTTTATGTCTCAGTAATTTTGGGCTGTAGCTAGCTGTCACAGAAAGATTTTTATTATTGAAAGAAAATTACTGATTTCTTTAATTGCTGAAACAGTTTTATGTCTGAATAATTTTTCCTCTCAAGTTTCTTACATCCAAGTATTCAATTTACTTCAAAATTTATAAAAATTCTTCTCAAGTTCCTTTTTTCAGGCCTATCAGAAAAGACCACAGGAATTCACAGTAGATATAATTGGCATTTCTAATGCAGAGACTAAAACATTTACATATTTAATATTAACTACAAACAGGAGCAAGAACAAACATCACTGTACATCTCTAAGCCTGTTAAAAGCACAGGCATCTATTTTAGATTTGTCTTTGGGGAGAGATAAAGGAGTGCTTGTGTGTGTGTGTGTGTGTGTGTGTGTGTGTGTGCATGTGTGTGAATATGAATGAGACAATGAATAACCTTTTTCTCTGGGCCTTATTTACAGAGACACATGTGATAATAACTCAAAGAAGTAAAGCTCCAGAGTGAGTCTTTATTTCATTTTGTGTCTTCAGCCGGGCAACTTGGATTCTCTGGCTGTTTATCTCCCCAACTGTAAATTGAACAAATTACATCAAATCACTCTACGTTTATCTTTTCCAATTTGAATCCTCTTAAAAACACAACTTTGGCACATAAACTTAGCTGTGAGTAGCATGGGGACATTAAATTCTTTGAGTAGGAATAAGCAAAAAGGAAGAGTGAGTGATCTCAGAAGAAGGCAATTTAATATAAATTGGCAATGGTTGTTCTGCTGTATTCATCTCCTAGGGGTGATAATTGATGTACAAGATGCCTCCAGGTATGAGTGGGCAGAGATCAGCCATACTGGCTAACGCTCCCTGGATAAAGATTATTGCCAAATGAGAACACTCCCCCACCCTTCCTATACTTCTGGTCTGCTTCTGGAGACTGTGGATTGCAGCTGAGGAGGAACCCATGGCTTAATAAAAAGCCAGGAGCAAACAGAGTAGGGGTGTGCATAGTGGATGATATGAGGAGAGTCCCTGAACTCACCTGCTGGCAATAGCAATGACTGTAAATTGACATGGTGTGAGGCTGGGATGCACCACCATGAGTATATAAAACTACATTAGATGTAAGATCAAGGTCCTCTTTATCTATTTATTTACTATCATATCCCACTGTAGTCCACCATAGCCTTAAACTTTCAGCATCCTCCTGCCTCAGACTCCTAAGGTGTGGGATTATAGCTATAAACTATTCACTGAATGACCATGATTCTTTAAGCTAAAGTCTGTATTTGAAGTGAGTTAAATAGTATGGTCATCATAGTCAAAAGAAAAATGAATAAGAACAGGGACTATAACAAATTATAGTGATCTCCATGTTATAGATATGAATGGTACAATATTGAGTAATGTCCCTATTTTTTTTATAATAATTGCCTGTTTTTAGTATTTTTTTCACTTTTTCTTAGGCATGGTCTCATGTACTCCATGGTGGTCTCAAATTCACTGTATAGCAGAAGTTCAATTCACTGTGACCTCCTGCCTTCCCCTTCCAAGTACTGGGACTGCAGGTGTGAGTCACTGTATCTGGTTGCTTTGCTACTTTCAAAGAAAATAAGAAGAGCCTAGCATCTTTGAAATAATTACTTTTAAATGGCAAACAATTCATAAACGTATATATCATGTAAACTCTCATTTTCACTGCTTTAAAACGGGTGTTTATCATGGAATGGCTGCACTGAGCTAAGTAAACATATACTCCAACATGTATACTTAATTTTTAATGTATATGTGTCAGTGTATTGGGGACACTTCAAATCTCTCTTAATATTTTTCAAGAATGCAATAAACTATAAATAACAAATGACGTCGTTGATGCATAAATCTGTCTTTCTTGTTGAGTCATGGTAAATCAATGCATACTGGCAACATAAGAATGGGAAAACAGAAATGGAATTCTTGAATATGTGAATGTTGGAAGACTCGGTATGATAACTGACACTGGAGGATCCTGCTGATGCTGAATCCAGATTTCAACAAGGAAGAGCTAGAATAGCTGGACAGAGAAATGACTAAACTCTAACTCCTTTGTGTATGGTAAAGCTACAACTAAAACCTACTCTTTCTAGGTAACAACTTAAATTAGCCAATATAGTATAAATAGTAATTCAGAACCTTTTCACTTGCATATGGTGTTCTGGTGTTATAGCTTCCTTTACACAAGTAATGAAAACGATCAAGTTATTGTTTTGGACACTTCACATCTATGTATTAAATGACTATTTTGGTGTCAACTTCTAAATTGTTGCAGCCATTTTTGTACAGACACATTTTTATTCTGGAGTGTGGTAAGGAAACACAATTAAGAGCGGATAGGGAAAAGGCAAGGCATTTAACATTTGGTTCTATATTTTTCAAATATAGGGCATAAGTCCACCTAAGTATGGAAACATAAACAGCAAGGATCTCTGCCTAAAGAAGAATGTGCCTTGAAGGTGAAGGACTTGCTGCAGCTGTAGAACAGTGCTTGAAACAAACCTCATCTTGGCCTCAATGCGTGTGCTTGAGAGTGGGTACCAAGGGGGAGGTTTCTAAGTAATTCATAACCACTGACAAAAAGATGCCCATTAGGCATTGCTTAGAGGCAATGCTGTGGTCATGTTCAATGTGGAAAAAGAGATGGTATATCTGCAGATTATGCTTTACAATTTCAGAGTGTTACATAATTCCCCCATGATTGCACAATACAGGAAATACTCATAATTTGAAGTCTGACTTTTCTTTTGAAATGTCTTTTCTTTTGTTACTAACAATACATTCTTCTACTGAGTGAGTCTTCTCGGGGCTTCTGCCACATCCACTGTCTTAGTTACGGTTTCTACTGCTGTGAAGAGACACTATAACCATGGCAAATGTTATAAAAGAAAAACATTTCATTGGGGTGGCTTACATTTTCAGAGGTTTTGTCCTTTATCATCATGGTGTAACATGGTGGCATGCAGGCAGATGTGGTGGTGGAGAAGGAGCTGAGAGTCCTACATCTTGTCCCAAAGACAGAGGAAATGGTCTGAGACACTGGGTGTAGCTTGAGCATAAGATACCTCAAAGCCTACCCCCACAATGACACACTTCCTCCAACAAGGCTATACCTACAAAAATGTCACTCCCTATGAGCTTATAGGGGCCAATTACAGTCAAACAACCACATCCACATTCAAACACATACCACCACCACCACCACCACCACCACCACCACCACCACCACCACCACCACCACCACCACCACCCACATTTCCAGGCCTTTATTTTTTTCCCATATGTCTCTACAGTTCACTCTGATTGACATTCTGCTTTGCTTCTAAAGCCTCAGTTGTTCTATCTACACTCTTATCCCCTCCCCTGAGCCACTGTTAACTCTGGAGTTGTATAAAACTGATTTGTTCACAGTTCATGTGTTTCTGCTAGTTTGGCTATTTGTCCCTGTGCTTTTTCCAATCATGGTCTCCATATCTCTTGCTCATATGATCCCTCCTCTGTCTCACCAATTGGACTCCTGGAGCTCTACCTGGAGTTTGCCCACAGATCTCTGCATCTGCTTCCACCAGTCACTGGATGAGAGTTCTATCATGACAGTTAGGGTGTTCGGCCATCTGATAACCAGAGTAGGTCAGCTCAGGCACTCTCTTGACCATTGCCAGTAGTCTATTGTGGAGATATCTTTGTGGATTTCTGGGGACCTCTCTAGCACTCTGCTTCTTCCTATTCTCATGGGGTCTTCATTTATCATGGTGTCTCTTTCCTTGTTCTCCCACTCCGTTCCTGATCCAGCTGTGACCTCCCGCTCCCCTAAGCTCGCTTTCCCCTGACCTTTGCCCTCCATTACCCCTCTCCCCCCCCAGTTTGCTCATGTAGATCTCATCCATTTCTCTGTTGCTGGGCAATCCCTGTGTCTTTCTTAGGGTCCTCTTTACTAGGTAGCCTCCCTGGAGTTGTGAGTTGCAGTCTGGTTATCCTTTGCTTTACATCTAGTATCCACTTAAGTGAACCAATAGCTGAGGAGCCTCCATGGAACTGGACCAGGCCCTCTGGATAAGTGAGACAGTTGATTAGCTTGAACTGTATAGGAGGTCCCCAGGCAGTGGGACCGGAACCTATCCTTAGTGCATGAGCTGGCTTTTTGGAACCTAGGGCCTATGCTGAGACACTTTGCTCAGCCCTGGGTGTAGGGAGGAGGGGACTGGACCTGCCTCAACTGAATCTATCTGGCTGGGCTGAATTCCCAGGGGAAACCTTGCCTTGGTGTTGGGGGGTGGATTGAGGGGGAAGGCTGGGGGGTGGGAGGAGGGAAGACAGGGGAATTCATGGATGACATGTAAAATTAAATTAATTATAAAATAAAAATATTTATTTAAAAAAGTTGGTATAATGCAGCAATAGAAAAAAAATAAAACTGATTTGTGAGCTAAGGAGATAGCTCAGTGAGTAAATTACTTGCTGTGACAGCATGAGGACCAGAGTTCATGTTCACAGCATCCATCCACAGAGAAGCACAATGTGATCACGTAATCTGTAACTCTAGCTCTGGGGGATAGAGGAAGGCAGACCTTGGGAGGTTCCTCACCAAATAATGTAGCCAATCAGTGAGCTCAGTGAGAGACCATGTCTCCTAGGATGAGGTCAATAACAGTGTTGGAAGACTCCTATCATCAAACTGTTGTGGTTTACACACACACACACACACATACACACACACACACACACACACACACACATACACACACACACACTTTTTTCAATCCTTACTCCATGCACATGTGTATACACATAGAATATATACATACAGAAATACTGGTAACTGCATAAATACTTTATTAACTGTTTAATACTTTTTATATCTCTGAATATGTTGTAAACTCTGAGTACATATATACTGTATTGAAAGAAAGTTACAAGATGTATATATGCAAATAGGGAAAGCAAACAGTATTCTATTTCCTTTCTTATGAGGAAGGCCAATGGAGGGCAAGGTCAGCTTGAGGACAAACACCTGGACTCCTCTCTTGGAAAAGACAGCAGGAAGAAAAGGCCAATTCGGGGGCAAGCATCTTGGCGATGTGATAAGGAAGATAAAAAAATGCAGGGGTCTCATAAATTGCCTAACCCAGAGCCTCCCAGTCAACTTCCAGCTCAGGGTTTCCCCTCCCATCCCAATGACGTATGCCAACCTGCATCAATAAAAATGTTCTTTTCTCTCTATCCATCCCTCAGTCTTCTATGTTTCCCATACTACAGTCTGTTGTATTTCTCCTACAATCAGTACTTTACCTATCTTAAGGAACAATATCCATTTATAGCAGAATGTCTAGTAGAACATCATCACACATAAAAAAGAGGAGAAAACACATTGGCAAGACAGTAGACAAATTAATTGACTTAGTTTTTCATAGAGTTCAGTAATGTCAGTGATGATTTCAAACTCATAACATGTATGATAAAAGTTGTATAGCATATCTGACTCATGTTATAAGAAATGGAAACTAGGTTTTCTCCACCACATTCATGGATAAAATAACTTACTATAAACAGTCGACTTCTTTAAGTTTTGGAAACAGATAAGATAAACACCTGAGGAAACAGACATACAGTGAATTTGTGTTTCCCCACCATACTGCATAGAGGTAGCTTCCGTACCAAAGTAAAGGCAAGTAAAACCTAACTAAGATTCAGTCAGTGTTGGAACAGGAGAGAAGGCTCAGCAGTTAAGAGTATTTTCTTCTTTCAGTAGACTGGAATTTGGTTCTCAACATGCACATCTGGCTACTCACAATCTCCTGTAACTCCAGCTCCAAGAGATCTAACATCTTTTGGCCTCCACAGGCACCTGCATGACTGTGCACATCCCTTCACAGAGATTCACACACATGAATAAAAATTTTAAATATAGGAAAAAAGGTGCAGCTACCTTGCTAATTCAAGAATATAGATAGAAGGTGAAGGTCAAAGAGGTCAGGCTACAGAAAAATTTGCAGGATAGAATGTCTCAGACAAAAAAAAAAAAACTACAAAGAAGAAATTGCCAGAGGTTTTAAAGGCTTCTTCTAGACTCTTCTCTGGAGTCCTGATTTAAACATAAATGCCACTGTACTGGGAAGCCAAAAACTCCTCAAGGGGTTTTTACTAAGTGTGTAACTGCAGTATCAGAGTTGAGAAACAGCTCAGGAGATAAAATACTAGCTAATTATACCTGAAAATATATGGTGGCTTTAGAAGTGGAATATGAATTAGTAATGACTGAAAACTATCCTGAAATTATCCTAAAAATCTTAAAAGCAAGCAGAGACTGAAACTTGCATAGATTAAAGCATCATGTCTTAAACATAAAATGCCATTTTTCTCTTCTGTCCGTGGTGAAGTATCAGTGATGACTGTTTTAGCATATGGATAACTGTCCTAGAACCATCTTCTGGAAACATGACCTTTTGTTGCTTTGCATCTTTCTTGAAATTTACTGATTGTTCCACTGACTTACATTTCTCTTTCTTTTTAAACAGCATGTTCACTTGAATTTTGTATATTTACTAATTTAAATTAGTTAGTTAGAGTCACACACTTCCAACAGTGTTTCAGTCTATACCATTGTGCTATTTCAGCTAGATAAATATTTCTATATAGAATGAAATCAAAATGAGTGAAATGCAAACTTAATTAGGAAACATAGTTACATTTACATGAGGGGGGAACATGAAATGGATGTAGTAGTGCAGTAGTAATTGTCAGACACAGAAATAAGTGGAGCACCAATCTGTCCATTTATCAAATGTTCTTTGTACCAAATATTGAAATCAAGATAAATTTTAAATAAATGCTAAATTCATACAATCATATTATGAGTGTTGATGATGCTCTATAATATGGAAAATGATTATTTATAATTATTCATCTATAGAAAGAGATGATCTTTCTTCCTCACTATCTATAAGATTGAGTCAGTGATTAAAAAAACAGATAGTTTTGGAGTTAACTTAAATGTAAGAAACAAAAGGTTTATAAGCTAGTCACCAGTAATCACTACATCTTCAAATTTTCCACAGACACTTGCCTATTATGCACCACAGCTTAGACATTAACATCAGGCTTGATGACAGGCATAGTTAGTTGAAGCAAATGAACACACATGTCTCTTCCATGCAGATGACAACTGAATCTATTGTCTGCCCACAATGTTAGACAGTGCTACAATTTTCTTAGAACTTGAACTGTTTTTATACTAAATATATTATCCTCAATACGGTTTGTACTTTAGACGTTCTGTGTAGATTAATGCAAAAGAAGATGGGCCATTTGAGGATAACCTGAATAAAAAATGAGTAGACTTCAAATAAGTGGAAAAATTTCAAAGTCAAATAAAATGTTTCACATAGTCTAGAAGGTATCATATTTATATAAAACAAATAAAACCTCACATTTTGGATAATCAGAAGCCTGAGTGTACATGTCTCTCTCTTTCTGAAAGCAGGTCTGGAAATAACAGTAGTGGTTATCCTGCAGCTTTTGAATGTAGGAATTGCATGAGACAGTGTCAAATATTTTCATTGCTTGCTATCCACATTCACAGAAATATGCCTGGGGCTGAATTTTTCCAAAGACTATACAAAGCAACCTAAGAGAAAACCCAGGGCATTTCTTAGTTCACAGAAGAAAATACACCCAACTGCTGACAGACAATCATGTCCTCTTTCTTTGCCACACTGTTGTCTTGGACATTCTTGCTTGGAGTACAGGGAGTTGAAGTTAACCTGCCACCATTATATTTCCATGGCAACCCCACAGTTTTAGTGGCTTTATTTTTTTTAGAATATATTATTTTTCAAACCTAAAGCAACAGAGAGTGAGAGTGTGTCTATGAAAAATAGAAACTAACAAAACTCTCAAAATGCAGGCACGGATGTGCAACATTCCTGACCAGACTCTCTTAGATAAAGGCATGGAGAAATGATGCAATAAAAATGAAATTTGTTGGGGAAAATGTTTTAAACACCATAAGAAAAAATAATTATAAATATAGGGATAATCACTATATTTTAATCTATTTGTGAAAGTGTTTTAATACTACAGAACTGCCAAACAAAATAAGATTAATGAAAAATGAACTTGAAGAGGTTGGTCTTCCTTAACCTGTCTTTTACCTTTATTGTTATTTTTTGCATTCTTTTTTCTCTACCACTAGTTTCCTCATGATTCTTACGCTATCCTAAAAAGTTCTTAGTATAATGTTCTACCCATCTTTCCACTCTTGAGATACATCCACAGCATTTAGAGCTTTGTTAGTCCTTTTCCTTCAGCTAAAATGAAGCAAGCATGTTTAAACTATGTCCACATACCTTTAAATACACACATTCTGTTAGCTAAAAGAGAACACCTTCCTAACGGGTACTAGGATCAGAGACAAGAAAAAAATGATTATTTTTTTAATGCCATTTCTTCTGCAAGTAAAATTTGACTAAAAAAAATGAAGTGAACAAGATATGCTAAGGCTGATTGGTGAAATCAAATGCAAGTGAGACGAGATATGGGAACAACAGAGAAAGATAATAGGTCTGATTTTCACAGACCAACATCTGCAGTTTACTGTTTCTGTTTCTGAAATCTGGAGTGTGACAGATCCTGAATGACAGAGTCTAAAGCTCGATTTTGCAAATGAATGTCCTTTTCTATCTCATGTCAATCACCCACAGCCATAAACACTGTTTTGCCATGTCATTTCCACAACTGCACAACCTCTGAATTTTGGATTTTAAGTGTTCTATTTTGTGAACATGATTATACCATTTCATGTAAAGTTTTGTCCTATTTAGGCATCCTTTATTCACATACCTTTGCCTTACATTTCATTAAAAAAAATTTAAGTAATTGGTGGTGTATTCCCATATGGACTTAGCACCAAATCTATTAAACCTCACACAGCTCCTCTCTAAATCCCAGAACTTTTCCAAAGTATAAACCTTGTCTATCTATTTCCCTTTGCCTTCTCAAAAAAATCATTGCAAAAATAATTGGTTCTTTCTCCTGGGCCATCAGTTTATTTTTGTTGATTTATTCTTTGACAGTTTCATAACATGCATAATATATCCTGAGCATACTCATCCCTCTACCCTCTTATCCTCCACCCCTACCAGTCCTGCATCCCCACCCCAGCCCCACCAAATCCACATCACACTTTATGAATTTGTTTCTGTTCTTTTGCCTTTTGATCCACTGGGTTTAAGTGGAACTGCTCAGACAGGATGGGTATGAAGCTGTTCAAAGGAGCACAAATAACTCACCAGTGGCTTCCTTCCCTTTTAAATGCTTCTTATCACCAAATAAAGTACCTTTTATTAAATATTTTTAAAATTTAGAAAAGCAAGCAAAGAATAATTCCATATTCACCCTTCTATCTTTCTGCTATTAATTTTTCATCTGGGGTACTCTGCAAAAAAAATCAATAATATTTATTAGAATCTCTATACTAAGTGGTAACATGCCATTTCTTCTCAATTGTTGGAGGCCATAGAAGTATACAGCAGGTGACAACTAGTGTTCAGATGTCAACACACCTGCAGGACAACCGACTCTGGAAACTGTTGCTTCTGTCTGTAATTTCACATGCTCAAAAGCAGCTACAGTGTCTCCCCGATACCTGTGTTGTAGTGTGTAACCTCATATGATGTGTGTATGTAATCTCATGATTGCATCTCAATCTTAGGGGCACAGATATCTGTGGATGGTCAGGAAGATGACTTCTCATTAAGCTGCATAATTTTGATATATAGAAAATATACTAGGATATGTTTCATAACCAGATCTATTGTCCCATGAGGACTGTAAGACACTTAAAAGCCTGCTTTGTTCCTTTTACTCAGTCTGCACACAATTAGCTCATTTTTACCTTAGAGCAAGTTAAAACTAGATTAACTGTTTCTGTAAATGGATCATAAGTTAAAAACTTTACAGATACGCACAAGATTACAGTTGCAGATATCTAACCAAGGCTATTAACACAAAGCAACGTAAAAAATCATGCCGATTCTTTGCTTTCCAAGTCTAGCTGATAAAAGACCTATGTCTCACAGCTTGTCTCAGGGAGCACGATACCCCTGGCCCCTGGTCACAGTCTTACATCAAAAACCTTGAAACCTTGCATTGCCATGGCAAATGGCTCTGTGCTTATCATTTCCACAAAGAATGTGCTATTACCAGTGAGAGGTAATCCTTGTAACTTTTTTTCTTATTGCCTCAAGCCTCCTGTAAAAAAAATGTATTTAAGCTAGGTGAACAAAGAAGCAGGGGAGAATTGAAGCTGCAGAAAAAGAATGAGAGGATAAAAGAATAGACAGAATAATAAAGAATATGATCTCAGATTGTGTGTGAAGTTATTATAGAAACCTTTGTAATCTTCGCTCCTGAGAAGTCTTCTCTGAGTTTCCCTTGGGTAGTGGCTTAGGAGCCAGACTTCCAGGCAGCTAAAGCCAACCTATTCAGAGAATGTTAATTATGGTCAGACTTAATGGAAATGAGTCTTATCTGAATTAAGAAGGACCTGCAGGCTTCTTTCGATCCTTTCGATTATCTTTATTTGAGTCAGGTTTTACTTATTACTGGTAGGTCTTCCTCTTTTCGAAGCTTTCATTAATTAATTTGTTAATTTCTATGCTGCTGTCCCCTCTGCCTGTCCTTCTGGCTCAGTTTCCTCTTCCCCCACTCCATTATCTTCACTTTTTTGTTATGTGTCATCTGTCTATCCCAGTGCTAGGCTGTCTCAATATTCATCCTGGTCCCCAGGGGAGTCGTTGCCTTGGAGGAGGTGGGAATGGGGGTTGGGTTGAGAGGGGGTGGCAGGAGGAGGGAGGACAGGGGAATCCGTGGTTGATATGTAAAATTAAATTAATCATATCTTCAATGACTGAATTTCTCTCTTTCATCTCTTGTATTCTGTTGGTGAAGTTTGCCTCTGTAGTTCATTTGCCATCTTAAATATTTCATTTCCAGAATTCCCTCAGTTTGTATTTCCTTTATTGCTTCTATTCTCATTTTCATATCTTAAACAGTTTTATTAATTTCCTTCAGCTGTTTGTTTGCTTTTTCCTTGGCTTTCTTTAAGGGTTTTACTCACTTCCTCCAATTCTTTGTGTTTTCCTGGATTTCTTTAAAGATTTTATTAATTTCCCCCTCAAGTTCCTCTATCATCTTCATATAGGTGATTAAGGTCTTTTTCTTGTGCTTCAGTTATGTTGGAATACTCAGGGCCTGCTATGGTAGGACAGCTGGGCTCTAGTGGAAACATACTGTCCTGGCTGTTATTGATTGTATTTTTACACTGGTGTCTAGATATCTGGTATTGGTATGGTTATAAATCTAGGTGCTAATCTCTGGGAGTTCAGGAGGGAATGGTCTGTGGGATTCACAAGAGGCATGGACAGGGGGAAGGGAGAATACAGTTGTGATAAGCCTAAGGGATTGGGTCTGATGGAGGAACAGAGAGTGTGGGCCTACTTCTATATAATAACTAGACTACTCAACATTATAAGGACAGACAATATAGGGATGCTTATCAACACTCAGGAGAGGGGAGATGTAGAGTTATTATATAATGTAGAGACTTCATTTTCTAAAGGGAAAGAAGAATTTAGATTGGTGCATAACTATTTCAAATATACTTGATCCAATGTAAATTAACTACATGCTAAAGAGAAAATCAATGTGATTATTTGCTGTTGCTGTTGTTGTTTTATGTATCCTTCTCAGTGAGATATCTTTCCAGCAGAAAAATCCTCTGATTCTCTCACTGGACCATATAAGATTCATTTAACTTGAGCTCCTGGGGTATAATTTACCTCCTACTTCAGAACATGAAAGAGTGGTGCAGAAAAGAAAATATTTGAAGCTTTCTTTGTTCCATACCAAACTATTATCAAATTACAGACGAAGGATCAAGGTGGGGAGCAATTGTCTTCTTTTGTCAGGGAAAATGTCTTTTATACTGAAAGGCATTGGGAATTACTCCCTGGATACAGGGAGGAAGCTGGGAAGGAGATGGACCAGAAAATTTGGCAGCATCCGTAGGTGTGTTTTACCTACTTCAAAATCACATCTACATCAGGGACAGTCTCATCGGTGGCAGTTACTTGGAGGCTGAGGCAGAAGGATACCTTAAGTCTAGACGTTTAACTCCCACCTGGACAACATAGTTAGACAGCCACAAGCAAACAAATAATGAAGATAGCTGCCCTGAAAGTTTTTTTCTTGAGTGTTTCACTTAGCAATTTAGCTTTTGGATGGTATTGTTTCAGCTTCCCATAATTCTTTTTAGCAATGAACTGGTACAGTGCAGAAGGACTGCCTTGTGAAGGATATGGAACAGCTTTCCTGGGAAACATACTGTACTTTGCATCTGCTTGAAAATCCCACCTGAAATGGCTATTCCACTCCTCCAGGAAAATGCCTGTATGTGATTAGTATACATGATCAGCAATTACAAGGGGTTCCTTTACAATAAAGGAATCCTGAACCAAAAAATAATTCAAAATTAAATATGTACCAGATCAGAGGTGATTCTAGCAGCACTCACTTGTGTTGTATCACAGAACTTCACAGTAAACTTCTTTCTGAGTGTACATAGTTCACAATATGTACAGCCTACACTGTAATGTAAAATAGTGCCAGTGGATACTGTCAAAAACAACTTGGTTCAAACTCAAGATTAGTTTATGTTGTGCACTGCAGTGTTTTTATTGTACCTACAAAGGTTTCTGCTCTAATAGAAACAAAATGGTTTAATATTTCCAACAATAAACTTTTAATATTTTCCTACCATCATTAATCAGAATGTATTAAATCAATATACTTTTGGACTTTACTGTGTTAAAGAAACAAGCACATCCATCTTGCAAGTTTACAAATGTGCTTTTGCCTTTAATAAATAATAAAAATTTATGTATATCCAGGAATTGTTCTAAGGTGTTCTTTGTGATTTATCGTCAGTACATATTTGAATTGTGAACCTGCTCTGTAGACCTATATACCTGGGGTTGGGTAAAAATTTCTCAGCATCGAAGAAAAAATTAAGAAACCATGCTAACGGAGCTAAAAAGAACTCAGTCATAACATATTGTAGAGCCATTCTCTCTGATCATCTCACTGGAGTCACAGAGATGTGGGTTTGGGAGATGGGTATCATGATACTTCAGTCATACCCTTAAAGCATCACTACTAAGTTTGGCTCTACTCTATCCTTATGACTAATTTAGCTATATTTTGTTGTGACCTGAGGAGAAACACCATGTGGAGGGAAGTTTAATTAGTCCTACAGTCTGAGAGGAAGCAGTCCACCAAGGAGGGGAAAGCCTGGTAATAGGAGTGCAAATGCAGTCAGGAAGCAGAGAATGGACGGAAAGTGAGATGAGCTATTAAATCGTAAGGCTTGTCTCCAATAACTCACTTCCTTTTGGCAAAGCCAACTTCTTAAAGGTCTGATGCTACTATAACCATCGTGAAGGCAACATGAATGTCTTGAATTTTTATACTTCCTTTCCCTTCCACTCAACCCAAATGTTAATATTTGTGGTGTTGCATGTGTAGAAGATTGAAAGGAAGATGACAATAGCATGGAGAAGTGCCCTTGTACAGGATGAATGTGGTCCATCAATGAGTGTTGTATTACAGACTTTGCTGCTAGACTTCATAGATTTCTCTACAAATTCACCATATTATTGTGTAAATCCGTATTATGTGACATTTAAATATTGCAACTTTATCCTTTTGTAGATAAATACAGTTTTATCATTCTACTCCAAACAAGAAAAGTCATTCTCTACAAGAAAATCAAATATTCTTCTAATTTTCTGATATATTGGTCTTTAAGATCCAGAGAGTGATATACAATAGCCATGCTTTCTGTTTTGAATGGCTTTATTAAGCATGTAAAAAGCAAAACTAAAGCAGCAAAAAGCAAGCAGCAGATTGGCAGAAGCAGTCGAGAGAGCAAAACGCACCAGGTGCCTCCAACATCAAGGACAACTTGGGTAGCCTGACAGAAACCAAACAAAAGTAACATCATCAAGTCAGGGGCTTACAACATTCAGCAGAAATTGACTGGAGAATCCCCATCAAGGCAGCTGAGTTAAGAGGGTCACAGCAGAGCAGAGCCTACCCTTGGGTGAGATTTCTAAGTCAAAGAACAAATAGCAATAAATAAACAAATAAATAAATAAATATTATCAACAAAAGAGGTGCTTACAATCATTCAGCAGAAGGTAACCAGACGAGTCCTGCTGGAGCAGTCTTGCCGGATTTTCTTGATCAAAAGTTCAGGGCAGAACAGGACTTGCCTTTCTTATTACAGACAGTTTTAGTCCATAGGGTAAACTACAGGAACTACCTCTGTGGGAAATCGATCTTCCATCTTTTCTCAAGGACATGATTTTTCTAGCACCTGAAGCTGCTTGTTATTTTTCTTTCTCCTTGTTATAGATTTGGTGGAGAGCATGCCTCAGAGAGGGCATCCTCCATCTAAGAACCCACTTTCAATATGCTAAAATAGCACATGACAATTTACTAATACAATGTAAATTACAGATAGTAATGAGGATTAATGTTTGGCAAGGATTCTCTTTCTCAACAGATAGCAGTGTCCTAAGTCAAATATTTAAGAGCACACAAGAATATAATATGCTGAAATAGAGTAGTGACAAAGTAGGTCTTTTTGTAAAAATGAAAGGCTTATATCAAATGATGCTCATGATAAGTGAAACACTATATACAATGTTTATGTTCATAAAACAGTTTAAAAATACCTTCAAAAGCACTCATGTGCATCTCTGTATATCAGTCAGGGGTAGAACACTTACCTAGCATAAATGAGGCCTTGTATTTGATTCCCAGCTCCACAAAGAAGTAAAAATAATACAAAAATTATTATTTTATTTTTTAAAAACTAATTAAACAAGTTGAAACAGTATGGGGTAATATAATGCAAAGTTGAAAATTTTATTTTATTTTTTTGCAAATTGTGAAGGATCACAGATAGAATTACTATGTAGTTTTACATGAAAGATAGACTTTGATGCAGTGGTTCTCAACCTTCCTAGTGCTGCAAGCCTGCAATACAGTTCCTTGTATTGTGATGACCCCAATTATAAAATTATTTCACTGTTATTTCATAACTCTAATTTTGCTACTATTATGAATCTTAATGTCAATATCTGATATACAACACCAAATGGGTTGAGAACCACTGCTTTAAAGGATTCATGCTAGGTACCAGAAACTTGCCAGCAGCTTGTAATCTCCCAGTTGTTCTTTTCATGAAGTAGTATAAATCCTTCAACTAATATATTTAAAAATATTAAGAAACCCTTTATTATACACAAGCTGTTCTCTTCCTTTCCAGAGAGCAGGCCTCAGTGGAGAGCTGTGATTATTATTAATATAGCCAATAGTCTCTTCTCTAAAAATAGTAAATAATTGCTTGTCTTAAATAAATTGGTGGCTTCACTTAATGAATTCTTGTTCATAAATAATGTTAAAGTAATTGTTGGCTCTGTTCCTTATTCCAAGTAATAGAACATATTTGAAATATTTCAAAGTGATCTCTCTCTCTCTCTCTCTCTCTCTCTGTCAAACACACATACACACAGCAGGCATATCTTGTTACTTCCATATTTTGTTTGGAAAACCTGAGGGTTAAAAAGTGAATATGATGTACAATGCTCCCCATCATAAATTCACGTAACTTAGAGGGAAGATTATCGCAAATGGTATCCAATCGTCTGTTTATGCATTTATATGATAGGCAATTCATTTGCATAAGTGGCTGGAATTATGACATTCAACAAGGAGAAAGGTTTTAGCCTCTATTAGTTTAACAAAGATAAACAATGCAAAAATTACTGAGAACATAAGAAAATTTGTAAAGGAAGTTGCAAAGTGTTCTTTAAATGAAGGATACTAGTCTAAAATGTCTTACAGATCATGGAAATAATTATGACAAAATAGTATTTAAGATGAGACTGGAAAACAGTAGAAAATAAAATAAAAGTCATCGTGGAGAGGTCTAAATCTAAGGTAGCAGAAAGAAATATAAGTTTATGGAATATTCTAGAATGTGAAAGTTCAGTATGAGATTACTACATGGGAAGATCTCTCTTAATTAGCTATAGCTCTCAATTTGAAACAGTCTGAGGGAGTTCTAACATGAGGATCGTCTTCATCAGATTAAACTACAGGACAGTCTGTGGGTCATTTTCTTGATTACTAATTTATGTAGGGGTGCTCAGCCCACTGTGAGCACTGGCATCCTTGGGCAGATGGACCCGAGCTGTATGAAAGTCTAGCCAAACAAGAGCCAGAGAGCAAGCCAGCAAGCAGCCTTCTTCCATGGTCTCTGCTTTAGTTTCTGCTGCTGCCTTTGCTTGGGTTCCTGCCATGGATTCCTTCAACTATGGGATGAACTCTTTCCTCCCCAAGTTTCTTCTAGTCAAAATGGTTTATCACAGCAACGTGAAGGTAAACTAAAACAAAGCCTTGGATGTGTTATGACCGCCTTTCCCAGCTGGATGCTCTTAGATGTTCATTTATTGTTTTTTTTTTTTTTCAATCCAGTGCTTGGTTTAGAGTGTATCTTTTCAGCAATGTCTAATTGCCTATACAGTTAAAAGTGAAAGCTCTCAGACCTTTGGAACCTCACTCTTCTCTATTGTCAGTTACTATCTCAAGCATACTGTATGTGAGGGGACTCTAGCCTGCTCCAGCATGGCAGGCATGGCTCCGGCAGACCTTGCCCTTCTCCCTGATTCCCTCTGCTTTGTTAAAAACCATTAGACCTAAGCTAGCCACCAAGGTTCTCCCCTTATTTGGGTACTTCCTCCTCCTGTGGCCGACTATCAAGGTCCAGCTATCAAAGTATTGAAGCACAGCAATCAAAAACCCCCTTTTGAATTATCTAATTAATATGCCCAATTAAAATTAAACACCTCATCATTTCCCCTTGTACCTTGTGCCATTTTCCTATTTGCTATATCTATCTCTTCTCTATTCAGAGGCAGTATTTTGTCTCCCCTTCCCTGGAACAAACATCCCTGTCCCCTTTCCCTGCTCCCTTCCCCTTCTCCTGCATCCTCTATCTCCTGTCTTTGTCTCTTATTCCCTGCTCTCTGTCCCTCTGGGACAAATAAATATCTTTTGTGATAAAACTTGGTCTTGGGGTTACTTATCCAGTACTTTTCCTTCCAGTATGAGTCCGTATTTTTTGCTCATCTAGAATATAGCTGCTATGACTGAGGTGGCTGTTATGAACACCTAGATTATCCTTTGCATCAAGGTGCAGGGTACATCATCAATACACGTGTGTCAAGTGAAAGACAATGAAGGAAGTATGGGGAAAGAAAGACAAGCAAAAATGACCAAGGGCATGTTTTCAGAGCTTCATATGACATGAAATCATTTTGATCTTTGTCTCAACAACAACACAAACAACTGAAGACAAATTTAGGTAGGGAAAAATAAAATAAATAAATAAAAATAAAAAAATTTAAAAAAATAAAAAAATTTAGGTAGGGAAATAACATTATTTAAAATACGCAATAAACAAATACTTCCAAAAACATAAAAAATCTTAACAAAAATCTGTCAGGTTCCATCTATAATCTTTTTTTTTAAAATATCACCTCACCTTCATGTCCTCCTAAACATAAATAAATAAATTTAGAAAAAAAAATGTATTTCAGTTTTGAAATGGAAAGCTCTAGTTATGGGGGAAGCTGTTTTGTATTAAATATCTCTTGTTATTCATATTGGTTTGTTGAAGAGAATGAAAAACTAAAGTTTGTGACAATAAAATTGTATCCATTTTATGGCAAGAAAAATAAACTATCTAAAACTACTCAATCTTCACATTTTCCTAGCTGTTCAGATAGTAATGAAATACAGAACTAGTGCTTGATTTTGAAACTTGGTTTCTATGGAAGGCAAGACCATGCTGGAAGCAAATCCTGTTTGTCTTGTAGTTGCTACAGAAAACATTCCGCTAGCCAGTGATGTAATTTACACATGTGTTTGCCAGTCTAATTTTCATTCTTTATCAAGACACGGGCTGCTCACCACAAAATTACTTTTGGCTCTCCAAAGTCATCATCATTTAGTCAAAACATTGGCTTCTGTTTGGAGGTCAAGGTACAAAGATAATTTGGCTCCAGCCCATGTGCCAACATGGTTATAAATAGATCTCATAATTTCCTTCATTGGCAAAAAAAAAATGTAAGCATTGCAAGGGTCTCAAAGGTATATGCAGTCAAGAAAAATTGAGTGATGTTTGTCTTGGGCAAGGAAACCAGGCCTGAAGGGGTATGGAGCATAAATCCTGCCAAAAGCCAACCTGCGGGTATCTGGAAAGGATAATTTTTTCCAATTTGCCTAGAGTTTTGTGTAGCCTTGTTGAAGCTAATGAGCTGTGTGACCTTGGGTACCACTCTCAAGCTCCCTGAATCTTAGTCTCTTCAGTCATAATATAGGAATAGCAATATTTAGACCATGAAATGCACATTTATATAATTATATTGTAAATTATATACTCATGCACACACATATTTTTGTTTAAAATTCTAATGAAATTGGAACCTTTCCCAGATACACCCTGCCTCTCTTCCTTCAAGCAGAGGTTATTCTCTGGCAAGCATTTTTTTAAATAAAATATCATTTCCTCATAATTTTTTTTAGTAAAATAAATTCTGCTCCAACTTTGTTAAAAATAACTTTCAATTTTAACCTTTGTTTTTGCAGCACAGCTCAATGTTATGAGTTATGGAAGGACCAGTTGATTTAAAAAAGAAAAGACTGAATCCTCTGAACTACAACTGAAAGAATCTCTGACATTTTGTTTAAAAGTTAGAGGTGTACCTTAGGGTGTATTTTCAAATATATATTGTAAAAATAATGACAGTATTCAAACATTTTTTTGGTTAGAAGATGAAGACATATGTTAGGAAATATCAAGTTCATGCTGTAAAAGAATAAAAGATAAATGTAAGTTTCTGCCAATTCATTGTTCACCACACAATACATCCCTATGTGTAAGCTTCTATCTTCACTTTGTACAAGTCAAACACAGAGCTCATTGCATTTTCATGTTACCCAAGAAATGATCCATTAAAACAAAAGCATCATTGGAGAAATGTCACTAAGAAGACAGCAGAAATTTTGTAAAAAGTTGTGTACACCATGCATGCTGCACTCTTGAACCTTCTGGTCACCAGAGGACTGAGCATTAACGGAAGTGATTTCTTCAGCTTTCCCGGGTAGCTACTCTAAACACTGTTTAATTTCCATTTCCAACCTCCTGGTTGCATAAGTCTTTTATGCTCCATTTCTTTTTTGTAAAGAAAATTATTCAGTCAAGCATAGCCACCCACTCAAGGACAGGCCCATCTTTCACAAGCAACTCTTATTTCTCAGTAAATGCCTCTCTGTACATATGAAATCTCAGCACTTTGGAGGCAACATCAGAGAGTTGCTGTAAGTTTGAAACCAACCATGCTACACAAGGAGTGTCTAAAACAAAACAAAATGAGCAAGAAAGGTGGGTGACTGGGATAAGTATGATAGAATCTTCATATCGAGATGCAGTGTATTAAATTTTAGTAAGTGTGTCACTAATTTTGTGAAACCCATCTGGCACCTCTACATAGAGGGACATTGTCACTACAATTTCATCTAATGATGCCTGGAATGGTACATTTATCCCATGTGCATAGTAGCTCTCTTCAAACACTCATACAGTTAGGAAATGTTGAGTCTGAAATTTTGCCTGCAAGGACTTATAAAGAAATAATGAGAATTTCAAAAGATTCTCCTACAAACTAGGAAGTTCTTTTGGAACAGTGAGTCTTTTGCTGCTGTTCCCATGAAGCTCCCACTCCCAGGTATTAGGGGGTTTATGTGGTTATGGAAGTATTTCAGGACATCAAAAATCTTGGCCTCTTTATGTCCTTCTCTCATATGACCATCTCATAATGAGTAAATGGTTATCTGTGATTCTCTATAGATACGAATATTAAATAGCAATTTTAACTGGATTAAATAAGAGCACAGATAAGAGTGACAGAAAAATACTCTCCCTATCTTGTATATACACACACAAGGATATTTATGCACGGGAAATCTTGGTTCCTTGAAAGGGAGGAAAAGAAATGGTTTTCCTGTCCTATTATTTCAAAATGAAAATAGGAGGTGGAATATGGGTGTACACATAGTGTAGCTACGTGTAAGTGTTTAGTTAACACTATAGTCACTGAAGCTTGAAATAAATAGTACTTAAAGTTATGGTTTTAAACATAATCAATGTGTAAATAATTGATGACGTAGGATAAAGCTGTGGTTCTCAACTGTGGTTTGTGACCCCTTTGGGGGTCAAACGACCCTTTCACAGGGGTTGCCTATCAGATATTTATACTATGATTCATAACAGTAGCAAAATTACAGTTATGAAATTAGCAACAAAATAATTTTCTGGTTGGGGGTGAGCCACCACAACATGAGGAACAGTATTAAAGGGTCGCAGCATTAGGAAGGTTGAGAGCCGCTGGGATAAAGGAATATGGTCATGGAAGGGAAAGGAAAATAAAAATCCTAGAGCAAACAAAGACTTTGGAAACAAGCAAAGAGGTTATAGCTTAGGAAATAATGTAGCAAAGAGTTAGTTAAAAGGCAACATTCTGCTTATAACATTTAACCGAGCATATCCTTGCTGTGCTGAAGATGAACACTGAAATAAGGTAAAGAAAGCTCATTTACATGAACAGAATGGGTCATGGGATAGGTTCTTTAAGTGGTTTTGCATGTACTTAAATATATAATGATAAAAATAATAGTTATGGAGCTGAAGCTATAAGGTACCACGGTTTGGAGAGATGATTATCCAGCAGTTCTGAAAAACACTAACATCAAACTTAGAGTAGAATTTAGGAACAGAGTGGGAAGAGACCCATGTTGTATAAGTTTCCCTGGTGAGGACTTAATACCCTAGAATGCTCTAATTTACATCTATAGCCAATGACCCTAATTGCTTATGTGGTGATGGTCTGGGAATTTATAGGTCACTTGAATTTTATATAAAACCCCAAACTCAAGAAACAGAAAACATTAAACCAAAGATAGCCAATTGAGGAAATGGAATCCATATGCCTTCTCTTCCTTGGAGTCTCATTGACTGGGTGTAATACACTTTATGTCTTCAAGACAAGAAATTACTTTAGAATTAGAGATTACAAAGATGGTTACTAAAGCTTTGGTTGCTGAATCAGCAGTGACATGTACCAATAGCCAGGGCAGAAGTTTGTCTGAGGTACGTCCTGCAGTGAGACATTCTGTTTAGTCTGTGATTTTCCACATACATGTTATTAATTATAATAAAGTTAAAATATTGGCTTCCAGTGTTTCATATATTTCATCATGGAATCCCCAACAAGAAAAGTCTTTCTCCTCAATTACAATATTTATTGACACAGTGTATATAAATTGTGGTGATGGGGAAAGAAGTATCCTAAACTGGACCTGGAATAGAAACTTTTGCTTAATGTCATTGACAATCTCTCTGAATGTAAAATTCTTTTAAAAAATTTCCTTTCAGGAAATTCTTTGAACCAAGTTCAAGGAAACACACACACTCATGCGATTGTCATTCAAGGGTCCTGAAACTATACACTAGCAGTTTCAATATGTCTTCTGTCAGTACTTTGGGGACAAGTGCTAATAATTTACTGAACAAGAACAAAATCTTTAATGAATTGGGTAGTTTCTTTTTCTCTTTAGTGTGCTGTGGGTCTTACTCAAGCTACAGGCATAATAGAAAAGTATTCTTAAACTGAGATTTAGCCTTCTTCTCTGCACTGACGTTTGCTTGGGTTTTTGGTTGGTTTGTTTGTTTGTTTATTGGTTTGTTGGTTTGTTGAGTGACTTTGGAGCTTGTTCTTATTGTGAAAATAGTCAAAAGAGGTTTCTTTTGGAGTCAGTTAAGGGATCTAGGAGAGGTGAGGCGCAGTCCATCGCGGTTCCCTGGAGAACTCTGACTTGGTCTGCAGTCCAGCATCAAGCATCCAGCATCCAGGATCACAAGGTAGCCAAGAAAGAGCGAGCATTACACATCTCAGGTCTTATGGGGGGTTCTCTGTCTCAGCCACACCCCAGGCGGGGGCACGTACCTGTCAGTTACTGCTGCCTACTAGGAGCAGTGCTTAAGAGGTGAAGCACAGACAACTACCCCTATATGTTCTTTTTATTTATTTCTTATATTTTGAGATTATAATATAATTACATAATTTTTCCCTTCCGTTTCCTCCCTCCAACATCTCCCATATACCCATCCCCCTTGCTTTCTTTCAAATTCATGGCCTCATTTTATTTGACACAGAGCCATAGACTATCTAATAGAAACCCCAGCACAAGACACAAAAAGCACCTCTTTTGAGTGGTTGGCCAAGGGTGCCCATTAGACTCCTAAAACATAACAGTCTACAGCTGTTGTTCTTGGTTGCCTTCTCCTCCAGAGATGGGAGATAAGTCCTTATTGCTGAAGACACCATGCACTTCAGATACAGGACCCAGAGAACCTGAGTTGGATCTGACCTGAATGATCCTCTCTGAGGACTAGCTTTTATGGTACCATAAGAAAGGCAAGGCTCAAAAGGAAGGAGGCAAACAATAATTGCACCCAGCTGTGATGCCTATGAATCACAACAATGACCAGCCTGTCAGGATAACTGTTAACAGTGCAGTAGTCGCACACATACCTTGGTAGTAACTAACAGCTCTCTAATTGAAATTAAAGGCCCACTCAAGAAAAGGGAAATTATGCATAGTACTAGGAACCTAGCCAACTACCCGGGGATGCTAAAGTCATGAATCTCAAAGGTGAACCTACAATCACCGCTTTACTAAACCAGCCCAGTCACTAACTACATTCTATTTTTTGTTTGTTTGTTTGTTTTTGTTTTGTTTTGTTTTGTTTTGTTTGAGACAGGGTTTCTCTGTGTAGCTTTGCGCCTTTCCTGGAACTCACTCTGTAGACCAGGCTGGCCTCGAACTCACAAAGATCCACCTGCCTCTGCCTCCCGAGTGCTGGGATTAAAGGCATGTGCCACCACTGCCTGGCCAACATTCTAAATATTTACTATTATTCCTTTAGATAAATGCAGTTCTCACTCCTTATAAAGGAAACTTCTCATTGGAACAGACTAAGACCATTAACCCAAACCACAACTGACCAAAATTCAGATCTCTGGAGCTGGGTCTCAACTAATACATCTACAATACAGCTCCTGCACCTAAGGCTCAGGGATCATTGTTCTGAGATTAGATCACTCACAGGTCTGGCTTTACTCATGCATGTATGTGTGAGCTGGCTTCCAAAGTGTGCATTCACAGTAAGCAGGGGGAACTTGAAAAGGTAAAGTTTACTCCTCAGGACACCAACGTTCTCCCAGATGCTGCTGTTCCTTTTTCTCTTTCCCAAAAGGCATATTTAATTTTATGTTAGCAGATTAATAATTAGAGTAAATCTACTTGTGGCCAAAATATGCTTCAGTCATTCCTGCTCATAAAACACTGGAGTGTCTTCTGCTGTGCTCTCAGGTTACCCCATTTATTAACCCATGAAGTCCAGGTTTGGATGGCTACTGTAGACTCAGGGACAAAGCTTGGGGAAATAAATGAGGTGCCTTGCTTTAATTAAAGGATGGTATGTACAAGTTAGATGTACGGTTTCTGGGACTTTGATAACTACTGCATGAATTTTCCAGCTCTTCTATGGCTTTGGGAAGAAGTTCACTTGCTGTGGTTTCACTTGCCAGAGATGGCAGTGTTCAGTCTAGAAGCTTGGCCTGGTCTGTCCATAGATACTCAGAAGTTTTAGAACGTAATGATTTGATCTTAGAGTATTTTACATATGTGAATCTCCCATTTTTTGAAACACAAACAATATGATGGTTGAAACACTTATTTATTTTGTTTATTTAAACAAAACAAAAACAAAAACACTTATTTATTTTATTTAATTAACATTTTTTTCATTTTTTTTACATACCAACCACAGTTTCCCCTCCCTCCTCTCCTCCTTTTCCCTCCCTTGACTCCCATCTGCTCCCCTCCCCATCCACTTACCCTCCATCTCCATTCAGAAAGGGGCAATACTTAATTTTTAAAGCTACTTTTCCTTCTGATTCTTTTTTTTTATGGTTTTTTGAGACAAGATTTCTCTGTGTAGCTTTGTGCCTTTCCTGGAACTTGCTTTGTAGACCAGGCTGACCTCGAACTCGCAGAGATCTGCCTGCCTCTGCCTCCTGAGTGCTGGGATTAAAGGCATACGCCACCAACACCTGGCTTTCTTCTGATTCTTAATTGGCTTATACCTACAGTTACTAGTCAGGAAATGTTTCATTCCATAGTTGATAAATGATGAGCAGGATCCTGAGGACAGCTCTGAAGCTAAACAAGCAGCTCTCCATCCAAGTGAGTATGCAGAACCAACAACCCAGAGATACCTTTGCACTCTGAAGCAGACAAGGTGACAGTAACATCACTAAGATAAGAGAGAAGGCATCAGGCCAAGAAATGATTTTATTTTGTTATCCACAACCAGATAGGTGCAAATGTAAGTAAGCATTTTGGGTTCTGAAAATTGGGGATAAATAATACCTGAAGTTATGGTTTTAAAAGTAATCAACATGTAAATAATTAATGATGTGGGAGAGGTATGTGGTCAGAGAAGGGAAATGGCTAGAAACAAAAAAAGGTGAAAAGCCAAGAGCAGGAAAGAGTCATTTGGTGAGGATCGATAGAAGGTGTGAGTCAATCTACAAAACAAATGCATCTGTGTGGAAGTGGCAGGAAAATAATTCCCCAGGGGGGAAATAAGGGGCCTCCCCATAGATCAGTGCATAGAAGTCAGCTTAACGTCCCGAAGGTTTCTATCATTGCTGAAATATTAAAATGTGGTCATTTTCTTTGTGTGAGTCATTGTTTTGATTTCTCATTCTTCTGTTGCTCAAGGAAAAGTTGATAGCAATCAATTATGAGTGAAAGTCAAACACTAACTAAAAAAAAAGGGAAAAAATATTCTAGTATTTTCCTCTTAGAGTGTCTAAAATCTTGAGTAGTTTGCTATTAGCAACCAGGAGTATCAACTAAATTTCAGCAACTTAGAGAAATTTCAGAACTTTTGTTACTGGAAGAGCGCTTTAGTCTGGGTTATTGTTTCCAGCTGTGACACCATGCCAAGGAGTCTTGAAACAAACAAACAAACAAACAACAACTAATACAAGCAAAGCTAAAAGAGGAAGATAATGACTTCAAGTTGTCAATGTAATAAAATATGCCTGTTATTAATCACAAACTTTTAGTTTTTCCTGGAGTCACTCTAACTACAAAATAATGGTTTAGATGAGACTTGTGCATGCGTGTATATGTATGTGTGTGTGTGTGTGTATGGGTGTGTGTGTGTGTGTGTGTGTGTGTGTGTGTGTGTGTGTGTGTACTGTGTGCACGCGCTCATGTGATTGCGCATGTGCCATGACATGCATGTGAAAGTCGGAGGACAACATTCAGGAGCTGATTACCCCTTTCACTATGTGGCTTCTGAGGATGGAGCTCAGGTCATTGTCATTCTTAGTAGCCCCAACTCAGCCTGCTGAAGCATCTTACAGGCCTGGTGTTTTGTGGTTGTTGTTGTTGTTGGGTATTTTGTTTTTGTTGTTGTTGTTTTGTTAAACATTGTTTAAATATCTACAGTTCATTTACTCTTACCAAGACTACAGAGGGGAATTCAAAGATAAAAAACACTAAAGACATTACTTCACCATTAAACAGAGGCATGGCCCTAGCAACTCCAAAGGTTTTATTCTCAGGGTGTGTATAAGAATTTCTAGGTAAGCATCTATGGGTTAAATGAGAACATTAAAGCCTTGGTAATACTATAGTTCAGGGTAAATATGTTCTAGCTAGGTGATATATAGATAGATAGATAGATAGATAGATAGATAGATAGATAGATAGATAGAATGATAGATATATAGATTACATATTCTTAAATATAATCCACTCAGACTGTATAATGTTACAATGTTACTTGTATGCATTAAATATCAACTCACTAAAATTTAGAATCATGAAGAAAGTTTTCCTTAATGAACTGCCTAGGTGAGGTAGGCCTGTGGATAGGTCTGTAGGGGATTGTCTTGATTGTTAATTGATATGTAAAAGCTCACCTAAGGGCTGGAGAGATGGCTCAGAGGTTAAGAGCACCAGCTGCTCTTCCAGAGGTCCTGAGCTCAATTCCCAGGAACCACATGGTAGCTCACAACCATCTGTAATGAGATCTGGCACCCTCTTCTGTATACATAATAAATAAATAAATCTTTAACAAAAAAAAAAAAAAAGCTCACCCAAATATGGGTGCAACTAGTTCATGGGCTGATCCCTGAACTGTATAATGAAGGGAGCTATCTTAGCATGGGTGGTTTGGGAGCATTAGTTTCTCTACTCATGTTTGTGGATGTGCTATAACCACCTGTCTCAATCTCCATGTGTGGCAAATAAATCCTTTCCTCCTCTCTGTTGCTTTTCTGGGGACATATTTTAGAATAACATAGAAGAAGTTAAGACACAATGAGTTGCTTCAAAACAGTTAATGACATCCCTTAAAGTGACTAGAATTTGTATCTAACTACTTGGGTTATTGGACTCTTAAAAGAATACGGGATGTGGTGAGTTTTCAACATTGTTTTGACAAGCCTTTAACTATCCAGACTTCTATTTGGCTGGGAGAAACATCCACTGGGAAGTGAGAAAATCACGTGGAGCCACTCTCAGCCCAGCTATGATAAGGAAAACTCACCATGCAAGGATCGTGCATATTAGTGATTAACTCTGACAACAGTAACTCCCCGATGTAACATTTAAAAATAACAATAAAAGTGCTTCTCCATGGAGTCATTTAGCCAACAGCAAATCCAGATTTGAATTGTCTAATTTGTGCTCTGTGTGTCTTCTGCCCTTTGCCTCTCTGTTGTGTGAGTCTGAATCCGTGCCTGCCTGAAGGCTGGCCTGTGAATTTGTTTGTTCCTGTGTCTGTGCCTGTCTCTGTGTGTGTCTGGTTTTGTCTGTGTGTCTGTGTATGAGTGGTGTCTGTTGTGTGAACTGTCTTAGAGTTGGCTTATCTGTCTAGTACAAAGTCTGTTAGCACTATCCAATAATGCATCAGTATCAAATTAAGGAAATAGATAGCACTTCCCCTTAGATGTTTTTAACCACAAGCCAGTCCAGATTTGAATTCTCTACGTCTTGCTTACTGTGTCTTCCATATTGTAAGCTATTGTGTGAGTCTAAATCTGTGCCTGAGTGAAGGCTGTCTTGTGAATCCATATGTGTGGTGTGAGCTGTTGGATGAGCTCTCTGTTTATCTGTTGTATGAGTTGTTTATGTCTGTCCCTAACAAAGGGCTTAACTCGGGATTTATTGAACAGCATAGAAAGCATCACATGGGAAGAAGTGGGATTCTTTACAGACGTCTCTAACAGAATTTTACAAGGGATTAAGTCACCAGTTCAAACTGACCCAGATAACAGACATCATTGTTTATCAACCAATTGTCATAAATTGTTGCTTCTGACCTTTGTAGCAGATTTTAGGAAGCCCCTTTCAACTTTTGTATTTTCAGCTTTCAGCAAATGATACACATGAATTACTTTGAGTCAGAGGCATGGAAGAGTACATAAAT
The DNA here is from genome assembly GCA_902168415.1 of Peromyscus melanophrys. NCBI lineage: Eukaryota > Metazoa > Chordata > Mammalia > Rodentia > Cricetidae > Peromyscus > Peromyscus melanophrys. The sequence continues at coordinate 25,087 of CABHPR010139312.1, read as the reverse complement.
TAGGATTGTAGCTATGCATTAGCTTAGGTTGTAGAGTTGATTATACAGAAAATCCAATGCAAGTAGGATTTGTTGTTACATTGTTCTCCTAAAAGGTGCTTAAGCAAACAGTTTTAGTACACAGTAGCATACCAGTCTTAAGGGACTTCAAGATATAATATTAACTTGGACTGTGAGGTTCAAGTTCCAGTTTCTTAGAATATAATTATTTTCAGAAATCCCATTGCCACATTACAAGACTGACAGATGAGCAGTGGCCTTTATAAATCAGTCTCCTCGACAACTGTTCGAGAAAGACTGCCCTTCCATTACCTGACACTGATTTGCCACATTATTTTTCTTTTATTTAGAACTTCATACACAAACACAGGATCTATATCATTCCTACCCTTTCCCCCACCATCAAACTCCTCTGGTGCCATTCTTTCCCAAATTCTGTCTTTTCTTTATTATTGTTAATAATAATAATAATAATAATACATATACATATACATATACATATACATATACATATACATATACAACCTCTGAGTCCGTTTATGTATATGTACGTGTGTGGGACTAACCATTTGAGATAGAGCTTCCTGTGTGGGAGCTCGATCTTGGAGGAAACTACTGCTCTTCTCAGCAGCCATTGATCTACCTGGGGCTTTGTTATGAGGTGTGTTACAGCTTTTCATCTAGGGGTGGGAGACGTGTAATTTATCCCCCATAACTGTTGGCACGTCAACTGCTGTTGCCATGTTGATCTTGTTCAGGGAACCATATTGCTTAGCTTCCATGGATGCGTTTCCCTTATCTTACCTAGGGAACACTGCCTAGCAACGGGCATGCGAGGTCCCTGGATCTCACAGGCTTTCTTCCCCTCTTTTTTTTCTTTTCCCTGAGCCTTGGGTGTAGGAATTGCATTGCAGATGTGTCAGTTGGGGTTGGACGTTCTTTATTCTCTTCATTTTTGGTAGTGCTAGATCTCTGTAATAGTCTCCACTGATTTTGGAATCAAAGCTTCTTTAATGAGGGATGAGAGCTGCACTTATCTGAGGCAATAAAGAGAGTATTTAGAATACAGTTAGAAATTATATTGCTTTAGGAAAATGGCAGTAACAGGTTCTCCTCTGACTTCCCCAGCTGTGGATAGCAGCTACATAGGCTTACAGGACCAGTTGTGAATTTCTTCCAACAAAGAATGCCTTAAGTCCAAACAGACAGTGATTGCCTACTCCAAGATAAAAGAATCATTATATTGGAGATGTCTCACCAATCAAGTCATTTTTTGGGTTGATAGGTTTTACATCTGGATAGAACCATCAAATGCTCATGTCCCTAGGCAGTTTACATAACACCTTTGGATACTATGAGAGCTAGTCCTCAAGGCATAGGCCTCCAAATCAATTCCAGCTCAATTCCTCCATGTCCTGTGTGTCTATGGTGTCACCAAGAGTAGGGTCTTACCTTCAAGTTCTAGAAGGCAACCAGTGTCAATAACCTACATTATCATGGTAAACTCTTGTCTTGCCTAAACCAGCATGTGGGGAGGTTTCTCATGCCTGGCATTGGGGTTTTCACATGGCTGTCAGGGGTAGCATCATCACTCTATATTTGAATTTCTAATCTTCCCTCTCCAACTTCTTGTCCTCCCTCACTACCTCCTCCCTCCCCACTCTGAAACAAATGTCCTAATATATTTGCTAGGGTTTTGAATTTATCTTACATTCAGAGCTCAAATATTTTATATTCTGGGTAAAATCTGTCCTTCCAAAACATACACACTGTTCTCACTCTTCTAGTGGCAGGATTTAAGTCCATTCTTATAAAAAAGAACAAGATCTCACTCAACGACATCAGCAACCTCATAGCATGCAGTGATCAGGCATGGATGCTCCATCTGTATGGAAAAACAAAACAAAACAAAACAAAAAAAAAAAACATGTTCCTACATCACAACACATAAAAACATAAAACTGCATGCCTAAGAGGAATCCAACAGAGAATTGTTTATAAGTACATTAGTAGGCCAACCTATTCTAAATATATAGAGTTAAATGGGATGACTTTTTTTTCTGAAAGCAAGAATCATGTCTAACTGAATTTGAGTGCTTTGAATCTGCAAAGAATGGCACATCAGCCAATCTTTGCATTTGCAAAAGGTTGTTTCCATGACACAGCATTTACCGCCCTCTGTGTTAGAAAACAAACAGCAAACATTTTCCATCCTGTTTTTGGAAATATGATCTGAGATACACGGCTGGAAGTAAATCTGAAAATGGATAAATGGAAACAAACAGAAAGTCATTTTCTACCTACCAATCATTTTTTAAAAAATCTTAACAGCATTCAAGCATACCTGGCATGATGGCACATTCTTATCATCCCAGCAGTTAGGCTGGTACAGGATGCTCAGAAGTTTGAGACCAGGCTGGGCAACACAGTGAGACTTTTTCTAAAGAAAATAAAAAAAATTAAAGGAAAGCATATAAACTTACACATTAACTGTTTTGTGCTCCTCAAAATACTCAAGAGAAGAAATATGTATATCCTACATCTTAGCAATTTAAGGATTCAGCTAAAATTTTAGCAGGCTGAGTGGGTTCAAGATGTCAAGTAGAAAAAAAAATTGAGGTGACAGACACAAAAAGATTAGTACATTCTTGTAAATCTTTCCCCATAGCCTTTATCAGGGTCACAAAAGTGCCAGGACACAAGAAAGGGAAGAGTGCTCAGGACTCAGTGGCATGGATAAATAGGGAGGGGCATATTGTCCGGCTAAGCACTGAAGTCTAGCCTGTACCTTGAATCTTCTTTCGTAGCTGTGGTTAAAGGTATTCTGGCTAGTTTTATGTCAACTTGGCATAGGTTATAGTCACTTGAGAGGGAGGAGCCTCACCTGAGAAAGAAAATGCCTCCTTAAGACTGAGCTGCAGGTAAGCCTGTCGGGAATTTTTCTAGTTAGTGATTGATGTGATAAGGACCAGTCTATTATGGGTGCAGCCATTCTTGGGCTGGTGGTTCTAGGTTCTATAAGACAGAAGGGTTAGGAAGCCATGAGGAACAAGCCAGTAAGTAACACTCCTCAATGGCCTCTGCATCAGCTCTTGTTTTCAGGGTCCTGCTCTCCTTGAGTACCCATCCTGACTTCCTCCAGTGATGAACAGTGATAAAGAAGCATAAGCCAAATAAACTCCTCCCCAAGTTGCTTTTGGCCATTGTATTTCATCAGAGCAAGAGTAACCCTAAGTAAGACATAAGGACATTAATCTATTTAATCTCGTGCTCTAAGAAGAATTAGAGACCAAACCCTTAACTTGTAGGAGGAGAGTTGGGAAATTATCCTGTCCTGGGCAAGAGACAAAATATCCATTACTGTTAGTGATGCTGGAGAAGTGTCAGTGACAACTGATAAAAGATTATTGATTTTTCTTGACAAAAATCCCACATTAAGTTCCGATTTAACGCAGCAAGGACAGAAAGAGAAACTATTTCTCATTAGAAGCCAAGCAGAAGAACAAACAAACAAACAAAAAAACAGCAAGATTTCTTTGACCAGCTGAATACCTTTTTAAAGTTGTCTCCAAAATGGTAGTAGAGGAGTTTTCCCAAAGGATTCTTTCAAACTGCACTGAGCTGGGGCCAGGTTAGATGCCAAAGAACGAGGCACTGAATGCTGATATGGCTAGGCCAAAGCTGCACCAGTCCTCAGGATGGACCTGAGAGCTTTACTCTCTTATATGCTTTACCTATATGCCCACACAAGGGACACTGGTTATAGCGTTTATATGATGGCTTAAGGAATTAAGTCTCAGATCCAGGCTTAAAGTAAATACCACTTATTTCTCAGTGTTCTATGCAACAACCTAAATGAGTTTGACAGTATAAAGGAAGGTTCAAGGCCCTGGCTCCTGGTTTCACCTCTACAGCTCAAGGCAGAGGAAAAAAAAAAGAGTGAGCCAAGAAAAAGATAGCAGAACATACCTCCTATTTTAGCTTAATTTCTTGCTGCAAAGATACAGTGCCTTGGTAAGAAACTTGGAACTGTGAGCCAAGTCGAAAACAAATAAATTAATGAAACAAATCTGGGCTATATCTTTCTCTCTAAAACTTCAGCTTTGCATTCTAACATGTCTGTTCATTGGGTATACCCAAAGAAGACAGAAATTTGAGAATTTAACATATGCCAGAAAAGAAGTATCTATAAAACGGTTGCCTGTATCATTTCCTGACTGTATGTCTATAGCTAATAAAGTACTAAAAATTTATAACCCCCAAGACTATAAATGACTGCAAAAATAATTGATAAAATCAAATACCAAGAGACTGGCCATCTCCATCCGTATGTCTCACTCTTCTGTTTACCCATCATGTGTGCATATAGGTTTTATTCTATAAAAACTGAGTTTTAAGTTTGTTAGTTATGGTTGCAGGTTTTGTGGATCAAAGTCCCTTAGGCACATTCCAACTGCCATGTTGTTTTCACTCTAGAGACAAAGCAGTCAAGAGTACATTGTGATGCTCTTTGGCAGAAACTTTCCTAAAATTGGATTCCCTTCAAACCCCTTTCTCTGGCTGGCCTCTCTTTGTGGCAGCTCACTTCCTTCTTTGATATATATTCCAATGACGAGAAGTGTGCTCTTTGCCAGGCTGCCTCTTCTAGGAATCACCCTCACATAGGAGCTTCCCTCTCTTTACTGTTTGGCTCAGGTATGACATAATCTTTGAAGGGTTGGGATGTCTCTGTAATGCTAGTGTTTACTGTGAATTTTTTGTATGTGACCTGAATAAGAAGATTCCACCTGCTGGAACAAAATCAGCTGGTGATTCAAGCTTAGCTTTCTCTACAGACTGTAACTTGTACAGGTAAAAATGGAAACAAGAGAGTTATCTAAATGGGACTACCCAGAGTTCATGTCACTATGATTTTCATCAGGCCTATTTTAATGTCAGAGGATTTTAAACAACAACCTACCTTGTATTGAGATCCATTCTCTTAAACATTTTATAAAGTACTTTTCCAGAAAAAACATTTAATATTTTAATTATTAAAAATTAATATTTTAATTAATAAAAATAATAATGATAATATTAATATCATATTTCAATATGATCTCAATAGTAGATGAGCAAGATCTCCAAGGTGGAATACTGGCAATGCGGTACATAGGAGTCAATTCAGTCATCTTTATCTCTGTCATGTGCCAAAGGCCTAATTGCTTCATAATGAACCAACAAGAGAAACAACAATTCCAAGTGAACTGCTGACAAGCTAAATGGATGCATTTAATTGGTACTTGGAGAGGCACTGTCTGCCTGTTTGCTGAAGGGCACGCTCAAGAATAGAATAGATGTGTTCGTATGTGAATGGGACTAAGTAGCTATTGTCAGAACATAGGAAATGCATGGAATTTGCAATGAGACAGACATATATTAATAGCAATTTGCTGAGTCTTGTAACTGAAGTTTTCTTATTGGCAAAACCGAAGTATTAAAGAAAGCTGTCTCTCCCTCTCCCAGCAGCTAATACTTGTCATTATCTACACTTTTGGGAGTGGGATTTTATGCTCAATTCCCTTCTCTATGCTTTATAGCTTAGGCTTGCACAGGTCCCATGCATGTTGTAACAACCCTTGTAAATTCCTATGTGCAGCTTCCCTATGAATAGGAGGACACTGTTTGATTGTAATCACCACCACATCTGGCTCTTAAACTCTTAATACCTCTCGTTCACAATGATCCCTGCACTTTTGGAGGAGGGGGTGCAACATGTCCTTCTCATTTAGGGCTGAGAAATCTACAGTCTCTTAGTTTGCATTCCTTGTTAGATGTGGGTCTCTGTGTATATAACCATCAACTGCAAATAGAAGGTTCTCTAATGAGGATTGAGAGAGGCATTAATCTATGGGTATAGTGATAAGTAATTAGAAGTCAGTTTAACCCTATAGCCTATGACATGTACAGCTAGTAGTTCTTGGACCAATAATAATACCAAGTATAGGTTTCATCTTGCATAGCAGAATTTAATCAGAAAATAATTGGTTACTCCTGTGACACGAGTTTCTCTAAAAGTCTAGTCCCTAGTAAGCCAACCACACTCTAGTGGAAGGCCATATATCTAAGAATATTTGGGTAGCACAAATTTGTCTTGATGGGGAAAAATTACACAACATTAGGTGGATGGAAGGGAACAAAGATCTGGGAAGAGTTGACAGCTGGGTGAATGTGATCAACACATTATTTAAAATTCTCAAAGTGCTAATAAATATTTATAAAACATGGCATATCTGGATTACCTGTGTCTTCTAGACATGATAGAACCAATGAACTGATTTTCATAACAGCAGCAGTTGCCTACAAAAAAAACAGCACATGATCAAGCCTGTCAACATTCCATCTTGGATGGGAGGGACTCTGGCTCCTCCCGCCTTAGCTGAGAAGTTATTGAAAGTTGATGGTTGTCGGTTTTAAGGATGTGGTCTCTGATAGGTTGACTCCTATATGCATGTGTATACGGTCAGCACAATTTAGAATCAGTAGGTTATATTAAAAATAAAAAGTGATGACATGAAGTTGGAAGGAGTGTGGAGGGGTGACGGTAGATACAGGAGAATTTAGGGGGAGGAGTGAGAGGTAAGTATGATAAAACCATATGTATCTTTGAAACCATGTATTATGAAATTCTCAAACAGTAAATAAAACATTATATTAAAAGGTCCCTTGAAGAATAGCTGCTAACGTCAATTATACGGGAGGTGAAATATTCCTCACATTAGTTAGTGCACATGATGCGGTCAATAAATGTTATTATTACAAGAGAAAACTTTAGAAAATGAATCATACAGAACACCTGCTTGGAGCTTTAAACATCTGTGTTTAGATTAAAGTGACTGAGGGAGTTTCCTCTGCTAGTTCTTGCTGTACTTCTACTGCTGTGTGAATGCATCCTGGAAGCAAGGATAACAAGTTAAATGGGGAGCTGAGCTGAGTTAAAGCAATATGAGAAATAAAACACAAACTTCAGATACTTATAAAATGATTTCGAAACTTGTCCTCTAACTCTCAAGTTTCTAGCTTTGTTTATGTTGGGGAATTTTATTAAAGTGAGTCACTGTTCATCTCATATCCCACACAAATGGTGGAACTCATTTGTTTGTGAGTCATTCTGCTTCCCAAGGCTCCTTGGGTTATGTAGGAATTAAAGCACGGTATCATTGCTCACAAGCATTTAGTGTGAAACTAAAAAAAAAAAAAATGTTTCAAGTGACAGGACAGAGTAAGAATATCCGGGATTCAGAAGAAACCATGGATTTTTACCAAGTCATATGCACTGAAACTCAACAAAACAAAAACTCAAAGGGAAGCCACCTTCTCTGTCCTTCACAGTGAGTCTTAGAGAATCAATTAATATGAAAAGAAAAGGGAAGTTTTAGGTAATTAAGAAATGCCAAGCTATTTTTTAAATTATGAATTGTTTGACTCTTCAGCTTTATTTAAATTCAGTTAATAAGACATTCCTAATAGTCACATATGGATGATAAAATGATGTTGACTTGTATAAATACCCCTACATATAAACATGTGAGAAGATTAGTGCCTGATACTTCTGAAATGTGAGAATCAGCCAAGCCTTTTTCATCAGAGTTCTAAGTTTGCTGGTCATCTTGTCAGGAATTGCTTATTGTTTTTCACAAAGTAAACTTTAGACATGAGAGCAATTGTTTGTTAAGATGTTTTCATACATATATAAATTCATATGATACCAATTCTATAAAATTTGTATCTTCCCCATACCTGTGTGCATTACAGTATTTATGTTTACATTTGATTGTTATGAAGTCTTTGAAAATTAAATCCTAAGGTAACAAAAACAGTGTCATAGAAAACAAACTGTAAGTCATTATAAGTGTTGATTGACATTCTCATTTTGTTTTGATTGACATGTTGACTAATTGGTGCTTAGAATGAGTAGGCAAAGTTGTTATTTGTAGTGGTCATTTGTCATGGCTATTGCTGCCATTTTCTCTCTTAAATCAGCACCTTTACCCCCATGACCTGACTTTATTACTGACAAACTACTAGTTTCTGAAAAAGTCATTGATTTGCTGGCACAAATGGTTCTTTATCATGAAAAAAAAAAGTCATTTCCAGGCTCATGATGCCATCTTTGCTGAATCCAGGATACCTCATTCTCTTATAGCACTAGTCGCCAGGTTATAGGACTTTAGAGTAGTCTTATTTTACAGTGGCCATCCCCCAATGCTCCCCTTTGGAGTTGGGTACATTCATATAATTTTTGCTATTACAAATCTTTTTTTTGAAGAAAAGACATATTAGTTCCTGTGCACACAGTAATTATAAAATAAAATAGTGATAAATGTGGCATTAAATGAGAGATGTAAGGAACAAGATTAGTTTCAATCTTGAGTGGTCTTACAACAAATGCTTATTTTTATTTTAATGTTTTCCTTATTAGTTCTTTGAGAATTTTGTACAAGATATTTTGATCACAGCCACTCTTTCCCAACTCCTCCCAGACCCAACTCTCCTTTCTTACACCCCCAAATTTATGTCTGCTTTTATACCTATTCAGTTCAGGTTTGCTCCAGACATACCCTTGAACATGTGACCTACCACTGATGGATCAGTTGAAGAGAACTGACTTTCTCCCAACATCCATTCATTGCCAATAGCTCCCCAGTTGGGAGAGGTGCTTAGTACTCACTCTCCATGCTAAGATATTTTTCTGCCTTAAGCAAAGGTCTAATTTATCAAAGGAAAAATTAACGCAACAGCTAAAGTTTTCTTGGAAGAAATCAAGAAATGTCCAGCAAGATGCATGTAAGAGCCTCCAAGACTGACAACTTGAGTTTGGTTTCTGGGTTGCAATGTGGCAGAAGAGAGTAAACTCCTGCAAATTGTCCTATAAACTTCCAAATGTATGCCATAGCGCACACACACACACACACACACACACACACACAAACACGCGCATGCGCGCACACACACACGTGTGTATATACATGTACACAGACCCACTACACACACACACACACACACGAAATAAAAATGTAATAAAAACTTTAAAAAATAAATAAAATGTTTAATTAAACCACAAAGTCAAGAAAAATAAAGGAGTGTAGAGGGAACAGATACAGGAACCTATGTTTTTCTTCAAGTGAAACTGTAAGAAACAGAATATTCTAATACATGTTTGTGAAGTATAAAATGAAGAAAAAAATTTTAAAGCAATTTATCCCTCAAATATGTGCCTCATTATAGAAGAAAAACTTTAATTGAGAAAGATAGGATCATTATTCTAATCATTTATTAGACCAGTGATAAATTTACAAAATAATTTTACATAAGGATGCCTTTCTTGAACTCTTTGTATCTGTACCTCTTTGAATGATTTTAAAAAATTAAATAGAAGCATAACAATTACAGAATTTCCAAAGAATTTCAAGTAAAGAGAAAATGTTGAGAGCAAAGGCCACCGGGCCTGTTGACAAGGACATAACATGGCACTGGCGGGAACAGCTGGCATGAATCCATTAAAACATGATGACGCATCCATGGGGGTGGGTGTGAGTCAGCACAAGATAACTCACAGGAAATCTGAGGAACCACAAGGCAAAGGCAATAGAATCTGTTATATAACTGTTTTTGCCGTAATGGTACTGTGATGTGATTCTGTATGGAAATGGCCATGAGGTCAGAGGTCTCAGCCTCCAACTTCACCAACCTGCCTGTGTGTGTCACATCTGTGCATCATGTGTGCTGGTCTACTTGTGCGTCTATGACTGGTTGGGTGAGGCTCATGCATGGGAGTACATGCCTGGGTACCTGTCAGCGTATACCTGTGTATGTGACGTTCACCCTGAGGAAATGAAGTACGGCCTATGCCCCTGGATCTATTCTTCAATGCTCTGGCCTTCCTTGGAACTCCTGATTTCCAAGGATTGGAACTTAGACCTCATAGAAGGCTAGGGGTTTTTTTTTTCAACACTTTTTAAATTTTATTTTTGAGATTATAGCATAATTATATCATTTCTCTCTTCCCTTTCCTCCCTCCAAATGCTCTCAGAACCCTTCCTGCTCTATTTCAAACCCATGGCCTCTTTTTTTTTTTCCTACCCTATCAACAAAGGGGGACGGTGCTACCTTATGTAAGTTTAATACTTTATTTCAGTTGTAGAATGTGTTTGGTGCACCTATTTAGACTTTTAATTGGGTTCCATATAAAGTGTTATGTAATACTCATCTTCTGAAAGATAAAAATCTTTTGTAAAAGGTCTAGTGGAAGAAAGCCCTAAGTTGAGCCTGTTATAAGAAAAGAATCCCAGTTGTTAGAGAGTGGTCATGTTAGTGGTCTGGCCCTGGTTGGTTTCTTGTAACCTGAAAGGCAGAATGAAGACCACAAATAATGGACAATATGAGACACAATCTGACTGAGAAGATTGGAGGCAGAATTAGCATGGTGGATCACACTTGCAATTCTATCATATAGAGGCTGTAACTATTATACCTCGCCACACAGTTCTCTTTCTTCTCCTCCAGCCTCTGTATATAGTCTTTCCTGATGATATATTTCACTGCTGCCTAATGTGGCTTTTTATTCCTCTTGTCAAAGCATTTTTCCCCTTTCCTTGGAGCCTTTTTTTAAAGCTCTGATGTTGTTGAACTAACATTAGTAAAGAAATATTGTCCTTTCAAATCGCAATCTCAGTCTGCAAACACACTTGTGCCTGCGAATATGCCTATTAGAATTTTCACAGTTGCTTTAAAGATAGAAGATGCTTTTCTCCACCAACCCTTTATCTTATTAATAGTCAATATCATACATTTTCTTGCATTTGCAGCTTCAGCATATTCAGCTCAGGTCCAAGTTTCCTCTGGTTTCACATAAAGAACCTTGTAAATTTAAATGAAAATGCACACTTGGTTAGTCAGGAGCAATATTTCTATATATTTAGAGAAAGAAGAAAACTACCGTTCTGGTTGATTTTTTTCAAATTGAAGAAATTAGATAATAATTAACATTGCAATGCTGTTTAGCTTGATCAAAAAATAATATGATTCTTTTGATATTTGGACAAGCAATAATCAGGCCAATTTCCACTGAGTCCATTTACAAATATGGATAAAAGTATCTACAAACTTATGATGCCAAATCAAAAACAAATACCAGGTGATAATGAGAAATCATTCCATTATTGCATCTAGCATTCTTCACTGTTCTCAGCAAGTGAGTAACTTCCTAGTCAGTGCTATAGAACAGTATCAAATTCACTCCATCAAGCAACGGTTTTATTTTTTATATAATTTCTATTATAATTAACAGCATAAGCGTCATACATATTTGTGATAGGAAAGAATATAACTAGTGACAGAGTGCAGACAAACTCACAGAAGTTTGTTGTATTTTATGGTTTTTTTTTTCCAGTTTAAATAGCCCTACTGATGTGATAGCCCCAACAAAGTAGATTCTTTGATTGCATTATTATGCAGTCTGGGGGAAAGGCAATGAAACTTAATGCATGAAATTCAAATTCAGTTTTAAGGATTGTATGTGAATTTTACACAAAAACTCATTGAATGCATATAGCTGACAGAAAAAAATTTGCAAAGGTAGAATTTTCCCTTGCCTATGTTGTTTTCTGTCCTGTTATCAATGTATTTGGCATGAGATGTTCATCACAATTAAAAATATCACACTGAGCCGGGCGTTGGTGGCGCACGCCTTTAATCCCAGCACTCGGGAGGCAGAGTCAGGCGGATCTCTGTGAGTTCGAGGCCAGCCTGGGGTACCAAGTGAGCTCCAGGAAAGGTGCAAAGCTATACAGAGAAACCCTGTCTCGAAAAACCAAAAAAAAAAAAATCACACTGAGAAATTATTACCAATGTCCATATACTCTTTCGAGTTCCTTAGTTTCTTCCTGATTACCTTTTATGTTCCAGAACACCCACTAAAACCCATATTGTATACAGGTACCATGTCTATAGAGATTCTTCTTAGCTATGACAGTCTCTCAGATTTGTTTTTGATGATCTTGACTGTTTTGGTGAGACATTTTGTAAAACATTCCAAAATGAAATTTTATGAGTTTTTTGTTTGTATGTGTGTTTCTGATGTTTATGTCAGGGTGGTGGGCATTTGTGAGGAATCGACACAGATGAAATAAAATTGTTATCATGTAGCTAGAGTTTTCCCACCTGGCCCACAGTCAGGACAAATCTCTGTCACCCGCCAGTCCCACAGCCGCTCAGACCCAACCAAGTAAACACAGAGACTTATATTGCTTACAAACTGTATGGCCGTGGCAGGCTTCTTGCTAACTGTTCTTATATCTTAAATTAATCCATTTCTATAAATCTATACCTTGCCACGTGGCTTGTGGCTTACCGGCATCTTCACATGCTGCTTGTCATGCCAGCAGCTGGCAGTGACTCCTCCTCAGCCTTCCACCTCCCAGAATTCTCTCAGTTCTCCTCTCTGTTAGTCCTGCCTATACTTCCTGCCTGGCCACTGGCCAATCAGTGTTTTACTTATTGACCAATCAGAGCAATTTGACATACAGACCATCCCACAGCACTATCATAATGTATAAAAAATGAATGTCATCATCATGACTTAAACTCATCATTGATGTGGATATCACTGACATGGTATAGGTGGTGTTTGCCTTCTCTCTCATAGAATTACCCCTGCTCTTTCTATATTGTACTCTAGGGGTGGAGTTTCCATGTGCAGCACACCCTTACAGAACTAGGAAGTAATACCAGATTTTGAAAGCAGGATATCTTTATAAATTATCTGAGATTGTACAAGATTCCTCTATCCTTCTCCATAGATGTATCAGCCTTTATGTATGCCAGTGTTGGCTAATAAAAATGAGTGTCATGCTTAGATTTATGATCCAGTACTGTTTTAGCTAATATGCTACCAAAAGTATTGTAACTTTGACCTTTGGGTTTTGTTTCAGCTGGCTTCCAGAACTCCTTTGCACTCCTATAACTTTTCATGCCACTTTCTGAGTTTATAGAAATACCATATACTCATTTTACACACTGTCCACCCCAGTCCTACAACCAAACACTTTTCTATATATCTTGAGATACTGTTTTGAAGGATAGTAAAACATCAAAAATAGCTAGAAAATGTCCATCATTTCTCCTTTCAGAAATAACATCGTCAATACAGCTAACTAAGATTCACCTTATGTCAGCCTATTTTGCTAGGCATTTTAATTCTCACTGAAAACCCAGCAGATAGATGTAGTAAGTATCCTTATTTTACAGATAAGAAAATAAAAGCAAATGGACATGAGCAACTTACCATTTTGATTACCAGAAAGCACCAGAAAAGAAAATTGAACAATGATCTTTCATTTTAATTATGTTCAATTCTACTTTGCCAAACTTTAACCTCTGCCTTCAAGTACCATCAGGTGACATTAACTTAATATCTTACCTACCCTTCACGACTTTCCACCCTGCAAGAATTCTCTGCTCACCCTCCTTAACATGGATGTGCATATGAATTCTGTCCTGAGTTCTTCCTCCCTTTACAATCTTCTACTATACTCTGTGTAGCCATCCCTGCTCTTATGCCCATTCTTTTGATATTTTACAGATGTACTCTTCATGCTAGTGACTTGTTTTTCCTATTAAGACATATATTCTTGAGATGCTAACCTCTGAATTTCCTGCAAGTTAATTTGAACCTTGTAGTGTATGTGAACAGAAACATCTAATAAACACAGGTTGATAATCATGGTAACAGCAACAATATGAGTAGATCGTGAAAGACCAGGTTTAATAAGGACAAGGTGCAGAAAATGTGTAATCAGTTGATTATCTTTTCTAAGGACTAGGGAAAGTAGAAAATGAAAAAAAATTTTGCTTTGTATGTAGTGCTAATCAAAGTGTCCTTTGAGCACCATGAGGCAATCTAGATTGCATAAATAATGTATTAACTGATGAGTAGAGAAAATAAATTGAAAGGGCTTTAAAGAATGAGGAAATATGGGTTAAAGTAAAAGATGTGTTAAAAGCACAAAATCTTAAAAACTATTCATCTAAGAAAAGATGAAGCAAAACTGTAGCAGGTGGGAGAGCTGTCCCTGCCCCTCACCAGCTGCAGCACTTTGGAAAGTGGCCCCTATACCTCATATGGGCAATACAATAGCCATAAAGGTGTAGGTATGGGAGAGCCAACTCTGAGGATGTGAAAGCAGGAGAAATGGACCTACCACTTGCTCATCACTGCAAGGGGTGAACTAGCAAGGGCAATGCTGGAGAGCTCACCTTGGTCGGAAAGACTGGGAGAGAGCTGGTGGGCTGACCAACCCTACAACTACCCAGGCCCAGAGCCAGGGTTATGAGATGACCCACCCCATCTATGATCTGCAGGGGCACGTGAAAGGATTGGTACTGCAGACCCAAAGCTAGAATCTCCACAACACAGGGTTATAAGGAGATATCCAAGTGGAGTCCCAGAGAGGGTCCAGCACCCGTAGTGTAGCAGAAACCAGAGGCCTCAAACCAGACCAATGACTGTGCAGTGAACACTTGCGCATAAAGATATATGAATAAAAGGGTTTACTGTGTGACTCACTGTGTCACACTACATCTTTCATGGTGAAATTTTTTTTCCTTTTTTTCTTTTTTTTTCTCATAAATTTTATTTTATTTTGGAGGGGGTGTTATAAGGGTAGAAGGTGGATACAAATGGACAGGAAATGAGTGGGATCAAAATGTATGATGTAAAAGACACAAAAAATAAATAAAAACAAAGTTTAAAAAATTAAAATGAGGAAGTTGGGTAGAGAACTCTTGCATGGAGGGGGCGGGGCTTGTTTTAGTTGTGACTCTTTCTAGCCCCAGTGAGGAAAGCTTCCTAAAAATGAGTGCAGATATGAAGAACAAGTGAAAGGGGGAAGGATGTGCTGAAAACAGCAGTTAATCTCCAATAAATGAATTTGGATATCATTGCATTGAGCATGAGTGCATGTGAATGCAACTTCAATATTTTTACCAAAATGTGTCTGTGAATGTAGTTAATTTGATCCCGTCTACATATACTTTTATTTTCAGGCCTCATCCCACAGTATATTTTTTTTCTGTCCTGTTGCTTATTCCCCTAATAGGAAGAAGAAGAAAAGATATACGTACTTGACACAGATTTTCCAAGATATATCATTATTGCCACACTGAACTCTATTTATTTACTGGTCTAAATCTTCGTTAGTCTCTTTTTCTATTTCATAACACAAGGTAGACAAATTGTCAAGTGAAGACAAGCTACAGAGGTAAACACACAGCTCAGTCTGGAATGATGATGGGTTGAGAGTTTATCTGTTATGTTATCAAGTCAGGAAATAATTTTTAACACAGGAAGGATATGTTTGTTTTTATGAAGTTAGGTTTACGATGCTAATAGTATGAAGAGGCATCTGAAGAAGCTAAGCAAAGAAGCTGAACTCAGAAACAGTGAGCTGAAAACATGAACTTGTATTTGGAAAGTAAAACCAGTGAAACCATGGTTTTATATGAAATAGCAAAGCTAAAGCAGTGGTAGACCAGTGAAGGAGTCTCATGTGAACTGTAGAGAATGCTCAGGAGTGGGATGTGAGACATAAGGTTCATTGAAACTTACTGATAGGGAAGCCAATGGGGTGTAACCTTACTAAATGGAAGTTAACAAGCAAGATAAACTGATAATAAGGTCAAAGCCAGACTAGACAACTCACAGCTCCAACCATAATAGCACTCTTCCTGCTAGTCTGGTGGGACAAGCTGGGCAAGAAATATCTATGTCCCTCATGATGCTTCATCAATAACACTTGCACTCTGCACTAGAGTCACTCAAGGACTGCCAGATGGACCAAGAGCACTCCCTCTCGTCATAGCTCTTCTTTATGTTCTCTGGCTGTAGTAACCATGGCTTCTGAAACTGGAACACATAAGCAGCGGCATCATTAGCTCAGCTTGCTTTGTCTTTTTATGACTGGCATCCCCATGAACAGCTGGGGACCTAAAGAGCAGGCCCTTTCATCGATATTACCTTGCTCCCTTCCCAGTGTGTTAGTGATTTAATTTTAAGCATTTAGGACTTGATTCTACCTGGCTCACATCCATTCCTCCCTGAACTTAGCTAGAGGCATGGCAGGGACATGTCATTTGATGTTATACTTTTCTTAGGGATCATGCATACATACATACATATGCATGCATATACATATGCATCTAAGTTATATTGATATTTTAAGTACTATAAAAGACCAATTAGTTCACCTTCTCTAGTGGGCAACCAAGTCTATCTCCTAAACACTTCCTTTATTGGGCTTTCAAATCCCAGGCCTTTATGCACCAAGACTTGTGCCCATGGCTGAGTGCCAGACAACTAGTGATAGTCCATCTGCTTTAGACTTTCCAAAATATTTAAAATGCACCAGTTCAGAATGAATCAGTATGGAAAGACAGGGCATAATGGGGGCAGGGCAGGAGATGGGAGCAGAGCCCCTCATCCAAGTATCTGATTAAAGCACCTGGAAAGCAGAGGAACAGGAATTCCACTGTGTAAGATTTCTATGAATCTCATTAATGGGGAAAGGACGTGTACTAAACTCCTAGTGCAGCCCTGTTGGCTTCTGTTTTTACTTTATCTGATTAAAATTCACCAGAAGCAAGAACTGAATTTTGTAAAGTTGAGCTCTGACCTTCATACCTGTGCCATGACACACACACACACACACACACACACACACACACACGTTACCACATTCACACTCACACACAGGGGAGAAAAATAATCATCCACCTTTCCCAGTTGTGAACTCTTTGAGATGTTATAACAGCTTAGCAAGACATGCTCACTGGTGCAATTGTAGCAAGAATGTCCTAGGAATAGCCAGCCAGTTTCTGATTGTATTTAAGACCCACCTTATGAGATGAAACACGTACCTGGCACCATAATTATTCCAGGACTTATAGGATAGCTACTATTATTCTGATAAATTGACAAGGATTAAATCAACTGTCAATGACTTAAAATTACACACATAGATTAAGATCTCTCTTAACCTTCACCAGGGTAGCTTCTATTTGTAGTTGATGGTGATCAAAACAGAAATCCACAGCTAGACAAGGTACAGAGAATAAGAGAACATGGAATACTCAGCTCTAAATAGAACATATATATTGCACCCATTGTCCAAAGGCTCAGGATAATTGTAGAAGAGAGGGATGAAAGAGTATAAGAGCCAGAACAATGGATGACTACCAAGAAACAGTATCTTCTACACACAGCAGTGTAGCTGCTTATATGAACTCATAGTGGTTGTAACAACATGTAAAAGACCAGTGCAAGCCTATGGCAGAGCACATCCCAGGATGGACAAGGATGTTAGTCAGGAAATTACACCTGTAGTCAAAGAGCTGTGAGAGTAATTGTCAGTTTTTGGTAAATGTGTAGCCCCTGGTGAGTAAAAAAAACACTGCAGTGGAAAGATACATATCCAAGGCTGTGTGGGCAACACTATTGCCTTTGATGGAGGAAAAAAAGACACAAAGTTGTGTGTGAAGGGAATCAGGGACAGAACTGGGAAGAGTTGGGAGAGGGGAGGTGACTAAGATAGCACATTGTATGAAATTCTCAAAGAACTATTTTTAATTTAACAAAAAGAAATGTTAAAAAGTATTTTTAAATGTCAGTTCATTAAAAGAGGAAAGAAAGAGAGATTGAGAAAAGTATAGTGTTAAACACTCATGAATCATCCAGGTGGAGATACTAATGTGCAGGTGAATATTCAATTCTATGTGCTTAAGAACCTGGATTGAGAAAAGAAAAGATGTTGGAACTAATAATTCTTAGACAGCAATTGTAAACACATCACTACACACAAACGTGTGAGAAGTAAGTTTGCAGTAAAATAGAGGAGATGCTTGGTATTAAATCCTGAGTTAGAATAAGGTTTGGTTGCAGGCTATATGTATGTTTGCCTGGTTCTCACGGAAAACAAACAAGGAAAGGACTATATCTATAACATGAGGCTGTCTTAGGGTTTACATTGCCGTGAAGAGACACCATGACCACAGCAACTCTTACAAGGAAACATGTAATTGGGGTGGCTCACTTACACTTTCAGAGGTTCAGTCCATTATCATCATGGCAGGGAACATGACAGCATGCAGGCAGATGTGGTACTGGAGCTGACCGTCCTTACATCTTGACTCAGAGGCAACAGGAAGTCAACTGGCTGCCACACTGAGTGAAGCTTGAGAAAAAAAGACCTCAAAGCCCACCCCCACAGTGACACATTTCCCTCAAAAAGGCCACACCTCCAAATAGTGCCACTTCCTTTGGGGGTCATTTTCTTTCAAACTGCCACATTCTACTCCCTGGCCCCAAAGGCTTACAGCCATATCATAATGAAAAAAAAAAAAAAAAAAAAAAGGCATTTAGTCCAACTTCAAAAATCCCCATAGTCTATCACAGTCTCAACAATGTTTAAAAGTCCAAAGTCCAAAATCTCTTTTGAGATGCATGGCAATCTCTTAACTGTAATCTACCTGAAAAAAATGAAAATAAAAAATCAGATCACATACATCCAACATATAATGGCTCAGGATATACATTACCATCCCAAAACACAAAGAAGGAAGCATAATGAGGGAATGCTGGACCAAAGCAAGACCAAAAACTAGCTAAGCAAACTCCAACTCTGCATCTCTATGTCTGATGTCAAAATGCTCTCCACATCTCCAATTCTGTTCAGCTTTGTTGACTGGAACACACTTCTTTCTCTTGGACTTTTTCCACTCCATTTGCAACTCAGCAAAGTGTGCTCCACCACATCTGGATCTAAGCTTTTCTTTAGTTTCTCTTCACTTGTTGGTAACTTAGCTGGGTGGGATCTTGCACTGAGGTCACCTTTATTTTGTTTCTTAATCCACTTATCTCCTTGAACATAGGATTTAGCTCCATTCCACTTCCCCGTGCTCATTTTCTCCTCAAAATTTACATTTTGTAATTTACCCTACTCAGCTTGCTCCCCTGTATTATAAATCTTCATTAAAGTTACCACTATTATCTGTACAACAGAGTCTATATTAGGCTGTTTGGAGACTGCTTATGCCAATGGCATTAATCTAAAATTCTTTACTTTAGCCTAAGGCAGACACTTCAGAGAAGAGCAAAGGCAGCCACCTCCTTCATCAAAATATCAAAAGAATTATTTCTATGCAACATAATAGAATTCTTCTCTGAAACCTCTTGAGCCAGCTCCTAACACTTCAAATCATTATTAGCACAATTATCTTTCATGCTTCTATTAATATTCCCCATTAAGTAGTGCTTAAAGCATTCCACTGCTTTCCTAACCCAAAGTACCAAAGTCTGTATTACTCCAAACAAAAGCATGATCAGGCCTATCGCAACAATACCCCAGTCCCTGGTACCAACATCTGTCTTTTTTTTTTTTTTTTTTTTTTTTTCCGAGACAGGGTTTCTCTGTGTAGCTTTGCGCCTGTCCTGGATCTCGCTCTGTAGACCAGGCTGGCCTCGAACTCACAGAGATCCGCCTGACTCTGCCTCCCGAGTGCTGGGATTAAAGGCGTGTGCCACCACCGCCCGGCAACATCTGTCTTAATTGGAATTTCCATTGCTGTGAAGAGATACCATGACCACAGCAACTCTTACAAGGAAACATTTAATTGGGGTGGCTCACTTATACTTTCAGAGGTTCAGTCCATTATCATCATGGCAGGGGAGCATAATAGCATGCAGGCAGATGAGGTGCTGGAGCTGACAGTCCTTACATCTTGACTCAGAGGCAACAGGAAGTTGTCTGACTGTCACACTGAGTGAAGCTTGAGAAAAAGAGTCCTCAAAGCCCACCTCCACTGCCATAGAATATTATTTTAAAGTGTGTTACTTTTGCTTATGCTCTGAAACATTTGTTTAATGATGCAAAGATGTGTTACATTTGTTTGATTAAATAAAATTCACCTGTGGTCAAGAGGCTGAGTCAGCAACTAGCTGACAGGAAGTGATAAGAAGGAGCCAGGGGGAGAAGGACTTTTAAGTGGGGGCTAAGAGAATGGTGAGGGCCTTTTGGGAGACATAATCAAGGAGAGGAGGTGAGCTACTTGCTATTCAGCCTCTCTGAGGAGCAGAATTCCACCTCAATGTTTGAATCTTAAGTTCTTTAGAGGGACAGAGATTCAGGTAAGTTCCCTTTGTAGCTTTGAAAGAGTCAGTGCCTGAGGGAACGGAAACTCCTCAGGCTGTGGGCCTTACTGCTGAACCACTGATGGTAGTGGCAGAGTTGCAGCTGATGATTAGGACAGCCATTGCTTATAAAACAGCAACAGTTTTAAAGAAAGACAACAATTGGTGCCCAGTGTGAGGCTCGTATTTCCATAGGCCCCGAGAAAGCTTTTTTTTTTTTGGGGGGGGGGGGGAGTATATGGCTTCTTTAAGAGTTTCTGCCTGCTGGCAACTCCTTGAGCAGTCAGTACATTAAATAGAAACAAAAAACTAAGTAAAAAAATACCTGCCACAGTGAAAGAACCAGCATTCTAGCACTCTAGGAAGGTTGATCTTGGTCACCTACCTCCAACTGGCTGCAAGTTTTAGCTTGCCTTCCATGCCCAAGAAGCCATTGGAGCCAGCCTAGGAACTGTGTGGAAGATCCAGGTGTAGGTTAGCAGTCTAAAGTTTGCTCATGTGGTCAAAAAAGGCTAAAAGGTGCAGTAAAATAGATCCAGACAGAAAAAGCCTCTAAACAGGTTACAGTGTGTTTAACAATGTGCATGAGCTTAAGAAAAGAAAAAGGTATAGTAATAGGAAAAATGAATAGTTAAAAAAAAGTCTTTGCCGGGCGTTGGTGGCGCACGCCTTTAATCCCAGCACTCGGGAGGCAGAGTCAGGCGGACCTCTGTGAGTTCGAGGCCAGCCTGGGCTACCAAGTGAGTTCCAGGAAAAGGCGCAAAGCTACACAGAGAAACCCTGTCTCGAAAATCCAAAAAAAAAAGTCTTTAAAGAGAGAAGTAATATAATAAAAAAAAAAATCAGAAGCCTTATAGAGATGGAAAATGCACAAGGAGTCTGAATCCTTTATGTTATTGTGTTGATGTTGAAGGGTTTTTTTTTTTTTTATTGTTGAGAAGCAAACAACAGCTACTAAGAGACATGGGATTATAAACTGGATTGTTAAATTAAACTAATCTAGATACGTTAGGAATGTCTTAATTTTAAACAAGAAGTCAAAAAATATATTTGTTAAATGGAAATCAAAAATGCTTTTGAGTTTTGTTCCCACAGGAGAGTAGAGGCTATGGACTCCGTCAGGAATGTATTGATGAAGTGTAATCAAGGGATAGTTCCTGAACCTTGACAGGTGGTATCTACCAACAAAGGTTACTGCTGGTCTTCCCAGGACTTGGTCATTATCTCAAAAGTTTTCCAGGGACCCCTATAAAAGATCCCTTTTCCCACAGCCAGCAGAAAGCAGTTTAGAGAAAACTATAGGCTGAAGATGGATGCCCCAACATTGCAGAGGAACTTTAGGTGACTGTACAGGCAGTCCGATGTCTCTGTCATTTCTAAAGTTTTTGGAAGTTGTTTGCAATGCACTTTTTGTTTTCTTAAATAATATTATATCCTTCTGAGGCCTTTGATGGAGTTGAAGACTAGATAGTTATTGTTGCAGTTTTCATTAGATATAATAGAAAGTAAATTAGGTATAAAATTATGGATAAACTAAGATAGGAGAGATTATGGAGTATTTTCTTTAAATTTACCAGACACAAATGAATTGGAATACAGTACATTGTAAATGTAATCTTTACTTGATAATTGTTCTTATTGTATACAGTCTTACTATGTTAAAGTTAAAACCTTTCAAATTTGTTTAGAAAAAAAGGGGGAATGTTGGGGAATATTATTTTAAGGTATGTTACTTTTGTTTATGTCGGATTTGTTTAATTCTGTGAAGCTGTGTTATTGTGTCTGTCTAAAACACCTGATGGTCTAATAAAGAACTGGCAGGAGAAAGGATAGGAGCAGCTGGCAGGCAGAGAGAATATATATAGAAGGAGAAATCTGGGAGGTAAAAAGGAAGTAACCAGAGAAGGAGGAGGATATCAGGGGCCAGCCACCCAGCTGCACAACCAGCAATGGAGTAAGAAAAAAAAAAGGTATACAGAAATAGAGAAAGGTAAAAATCCCAGAAGCAAAAGGTAAATGGGTTAATTTAAGTTAAGGAAAGCTGGCAAGCAGCAATCCAAGCTAAGTGATCATTTATAAGTAATAATTAGCCTCCGTGTGTGATTTATTTGGGAGCTGGGTGGCAAGTTCCCCATAAGAGCAAAAACAACCAACAACACTCCACAGTGACACACTTCCTCCAACGAGGCCATACCTCCTAACAGTGGAATTATTGTGCCACTCCCTTTGGGAGCCATTTTCTTTCAAACCACCACAGAGGTTAACTTTAAAATATGTCTGAGTATAATTTATTTGTAAAAGCTTGTCACCATACCTTAAGATATAAAATTATATCTTAGAAATAATATGCTATTGTCTAATGAATTATAGGACTTTATGTTGAGGTTTTTGCATTACATGTTATGTTAATTATAATAAAATCATTGTGTTACTTTGAATGATAAGTAAATTTCTTTGTAATTTTGGGGTGGCTATTGTTTGAGAATTTAGGTGCCAAGATGAAAGGTTTGGAAAAGAAGGAAAAGTAGTATAATGTTCCCCTTCAGGAAGTCAAGTCATATGCACATTTGACTTAAGTGTACTCTATATGAGAAAAAAAAGTTTGGACCTGAGAATGGGTTTTAGAAATTTGTATTGAGAAACAGATGAAAAAGTCATCAATGGTATCTGAAGTAGAATGGGATACTATGTATCTCTTCCCAACTTGTAAGTAAGTCACCCAGGAATGATAAGTGAGGTACCAAATGATGAGTTTCACCTTTGAGGTTATATCATTGATGTAATGGTGGGAACCTGGATGGTGCAGCAGAGCTGTCATTGTGTAGCTAAGATGTGTCATTTTAAGGCTTATCCTGGATAGGTTGGAGACAGAAGCAGATATAATGGAAGGCCTGGAGAAAATAACAATGAAGTCAGAAGTCATTTTTGCATTTGCCTCGAATTTGAAGTTGAAGATTTGCTCCTGTAAGGAGGAAAATGTGGTCTCCAATAGTAGAAGCAAAGACATCAAGCCAGGATGAAAAGATGGCTCAATGGTTAAGAGCATCTACTGCTCTTCCAGAGGACCAAAGTTCAATTCCCAGGACCCACCCAGGAAGCTTACAACTTCCTGTAAATCCATATCTATAGGTATCTATTGCCTCTGACCTATATGAGTACCTTCACACACTTGCACACCCACATACACACAAAGAACTACAGCAATAAAACAATAATAATAACAATAATATATATATTTAAAAAACAGTGATGTTTCCTACAAGCCTGCATGATTAGAGTTCAGAAAGATGTGCCCTTTTCTTGGATGACTCCACTTTTTTCCTCCAGTGGAAATCAAACTTTTAGTTAAAGGAAAATAAAGTTCAAAGAAGAGGACTGACTATAATGAAGATCTGATCCTGTTTAAAAGAGATAGACTAAATATCCAAGGTAAACTGTGAAGGGAGATAAAGAGAGAAGGGAATGATACAGAGGATGGTATGAGAGAAAACAAATTGTTGCACTCACATTTTGTGAAAATGACTAGGGGAACAGGGCTAAAAGATTTTGAAAACTTAACTGGTTTCAGTATTCAAACTAAAAGCTTGATGTAAAGATTCTGTGGCTCCAAAAACACTCTAGGTTTCTGTGTACTGAAGAACTGATGCATGTTTCTACAGTGCGTAGGGATGCTGTAGAATGGCATAAAGCTGGATCCTGCCTGCTGGGGAGTATTGATTATCTTCCAGATTTTGATTTGTGCATGTTTCTAAAAGTCATGAAATGGAAAACATGACATAAACTTTTATTCAATTGCTAGGATTTTCCTCTTTTCATCAAAAATGTAACATTTTAAATAAAGCCCTAAATTAAATCCCTAATAACGAGGATGCCAGGGACCAATGGTGTACTTTCTGCCATGGAAAGAACTAAGAGACTGATTAACAAGAAGCTGCTGAAGAGAAATCTTGATTAAAGTTTGATAAAAATATCAATTAGTGAATTTGTACACATGCTGTATCTTGAGCACTAATAAAAAAATGACATTTCTGGAGAAAAGTTAAGTCTCCCAATAATTCCTAATTTGTCAAACTCGTGGCTAAAAGTATGCGAAGTGATCCTATGTAATGAGCAAGCAGAATGTTATTCATGACGTGGATAATTTGATAGTCAAACTAAAGAAACTGGTCTCTCTTTTAAGCATCTATCATCACACATTTAGGTTAATACATATAAAGCTTTATATTGAATAGGTAAGCTCAAAATACATTGAGCTCCATGATTCTGTGAGCCAGTAATTTAACCCTATGAATCCATAAGATATGAATATATTTCTCCACATTAAAACAACATAAAAATGTAGATGCTGTTGTCTTCACATCATAAGATTATCTATTACCTCAATAGCATTCTATCACCTTGAATGAACTCTTATGTAAGGGTTATATAGGCCTTTGCTGAGTGCTCAATACAGATGAGAAATTTCAGATGTTTGTACTTTATGTTTTAGTAGGAAATGATGATTAAAGGATCTTTTGATACTAATCTCTTTCTCCATGTGATTTTGTGTGTGTCATAAAATAAGAACTTCAGTATTTTCCTCACATTAGAATATCTTCAAATCCCTCTCTTATATGTTTTTATCCTGCAAACATATATTGAGCATTGTGCTAGATTTGAGCTGGAAAATGATTCATAGGGTGCTTGCCCTCATTGTGCTGGTAGGCTGTAGGAATGAGGATGTGTGTATAAACCATGCAGTGCAGCTGTATGCCAGAACCAATAAATTAAGCATACACAATAGACTATAGAGATTATGTACAAATCAAGAGTGTCTCCATAGAGGAGTGATTCTAAGTGAGTATGCTGGGGCACAGTCATATTGGC
>CABHPR010139311.1:0-52813 GCA_902168415.1 Peromyscus melanophrys | reverse complement strand
GTGCACTCCACACTCGTACAAACTGAAGACGATGCACGGTTCTTTTTCACTCCGATTTGAAGAATTCTTTCTGAACACAACAGCAGTAACCTTCTACAGGAAATGATCGTTTTTCTTTGATTCCAATCAAAACAATGTAAAAAATAGGCAGGGGATGCAGCTCAGTTGGTAGAGTGCTTGCCTAACAGCATAGGGCCCTGGGTGTTGTTTCCAGTACTGCACACACTGGGCGTGGTGGCACACATGATACTCTTTAAGAAAAAAAAGTCAAAAAGAGAAAAATAAAAGTCACTAATTTTTTGTTTGTTTGTTTTGATTTTTTGGTTTTTTGAGACAGGGTTTCTCTGTGTAGCCCTGGCTGTCCTGGAACTCACTCTGTAGACCAGGCTGACCTTGAACTCACAGAGATCTACCTGCTTCTACCTCCCAAATGTTGGGATTAAAGGCGTGCGCCACCAGCTCCTGGCTATGAGTGAGATTTTAAAGTGAGTTGAGCTTCTATTTCACGTGAGCTTGCTTTCATGTCAAGTGTTCACACCCTTCCTACATATCTATGAGCCAACTATAAATCATAGATGGTCTCAAGAGCAGTGGCCATAGACCATGCTTGCGTCTCACAGCTGAAAGGACAGTACTGGCCATTCTCATTGGTGAGTTCTGGAAGTCCTTTCCATGGGGATCTGGAAAAAGAAAGAAAAGCATTTTATGAGGCATAATTTAATGCATATGAACAAAGTATGCAAGTCCTGATGATTTTTGCCTTTTACTACGGAAGCATCATTCAGAGTCTTTTTTTTTTTTTTTTTTTTTTTTTTGGAAACAAGGTTTTTCTGTAGCTTTAGAGCCTGTCCTGGACTAGCTCTGTAGGCTGGTCTTGAACTCACAGAGATCCGCCTGCCTCTGCCTCCCGAGTGCTGGGATTACAGGCATGCGCCACCACCGCCTGGCCTCAGAGTCATTTGTTATAAAATAAACAATATTCTAAAGGTATATATACCAAGAATTTATATGTAAATCATCTGTTGATATATTCTATTTTGTGATTTAATATTAGCAAATACAAATGAATCTTTCATCTTATTATTATTATGTTTTTGTTTTTTGAGCTAGGGTCTTGTGTAACCCTCGCTGGCTTGGAACTTGTTATGTAGCTGAGGCTGGACTTGAAATTGCAGTAATCCTCCTGTCTGCCTTCCAAGTGCTGGAACCACAGGTGTGTTTCACTAGGCCCAGCTTCATGATTAAAACTTAGGAAAAAAGCTATCATTCCAGAAAATATATAAATATAGATACAGTTATCCTCTCAGGCATAGTTTTAGCCTTTTTTGTGTTTTGAGATAGGGTCTCATGCGGCTCTGACCTCATGATCTTCCTGTTTTGTTTTCCCATGTGCTGAACTTACAGGCAGATGCCCCAGGCTGGCAATAATTTTAGTCTTTCAGAATAAGTTTATGACTCAAACATATGTAAGTGTATTATGTGTGAACTAGATAGAACTAGAAAACTAAATGAATAATATAGAGACACCGAGAGTTATAATTAGGAAAATGCCAATTAGTCCCTTATTCTACAGGACACCAAGCCAACTGAAGACACACTTATTCTCGAATACTTAGTATACTTAGTACGTTTTGTACAGTATCTAAATACTGACAGCAATCCCATGAGGTAAGTGCTGGAACTACTGCTACATCTGAAGAGAGAAGAGGGACGTATAGAAGTCACATAACTAGTGACAGATCTCAGCACCACCACACAGACTGTTAGTGCATCTAACTGACGCTCTGTAAGGAAGCAGAGGCAGTGTGGCCGCTTGCACATTTAGTCCACGCAAGCAGAAGTAGACATACTTAGGCATGATCTAGATATAGAGTATTAAGGCAGACTCTGGCTGAGTTTGCACCATCTTAGAAAAATACACAGCACTGACTCTGCTTAATTTACCAATCATCAGGACAAAGAGTATATATAAGAAATACCATTTGAAGGTGGGCGGTGGTGGTGCACGCCTTTAATCCTAACACTCGGGAGGCAGAGCCAGGTGGATCTCTGTGAGTTTGAGGTCAGCCTGGTCTATAGAGCGAGATCCAGGACAGGCACCAAAACTTCACAGAGAAACCCTGTCTCGAAAACAAAACAAAAAAAACAAAAACAGACAAACAAACAAAAAAGCATATGAAATAACAGTCAAGAGACCAACTGATAGTCTAAGGATAATGAAAACTATTGATAAATGAATCACCTCAAAAGGCCCAACCTGAACACTTCAAGTATTTATACGTATCTCAGTCATATCCAAATTATCAGTTGCCTTGACAATTAAAGACTATTCCACAAGTACAGCTCATAAAATACAAGCTCCTCAGATTGAAACCAAAATACTTAAGGGAGGTAAAAACTACACGGTTGAGTTAAAGTGCAGATGCCACAGCCTGAGAAAGGAATTCTGAGGAAAGCTCTTTACGGGATATCTAACACGCTGACTGGACATTAATCATGCAATAACTTACCTCTCAAGATGAACATAATGTCTGGAAAGGACATTTTTAACCAAAAATACAGTCT
Organism: Peromyscus melanophrys; assembly: GCA_902168415.1. NCBI lineage: Eukaryota > Metazoa > Chordata > Mammalia > Rodentia > Cricetidae > Peromyscus > Peromyscus melanophrys. The sequence continues at coordinate 50,248 of CABHPR010139311.1, read as the reverse complement.
TCGCAGCAGTCTCTGGGCCCATCAATTTGGAAAAATACAACTTTGCACGAAGAAAATACCCAATAGGCCACAGCCACTCCTAAAATATGATGTAAAAATAAAGGGAAAAAAGAATTATGAGTATCTAAGTTTATTTCAAGACCAACTTCAACTGAAAACTGAAAAGAGAAAAGAGGTTCTTACAGGTCCTTGGTGGTAATTGAAACCTTTAGCGAGATTGTAGTTGTCATTGTCTAGGTCGTTATCATAAACTCCACAGTAAACCAGATCACTGCAAAATGATCAGAGTCTGAGGTCAGCAAAGGCCAGGCACCACAGGAGGCATCAGAATTTCAACGGCAAGGCAAAGGCAAGGGCAAGCATCATCGTCCCTCCCAATCTACGGAGCGAGCTTGCTCAGCTTACTTAACACAAAATCAGTATATACTGAGTACAGAGAACTTCAATAATGTGTTCAGGAAAGGTGAACCAAGAAGTCAAGTGTCCTTATGTTTCCTTCATATTTAGAGCCCAGATGTTAATTTATATACAGTTGTTGGCTATGATACTAGAGGAAGGAGTATGGAAAAGGAAAAACGAAAGAAAGGAAAAGAAAAAGACTAACAGGTGGTCAGGGAAATGGGAGAGGAGGATTCACAGAAACATGCAGGAAAAATGCCATAATCACACCTATTAATTTGTATGCTAATTTAAAAAATAATAAAAAATATTGAGGCGTCTTGTCTTCAAGGATTAACCATTTCACCAGGCTTTTAATATGTGTATCACACTGGGCAGTGGTGGTGCACACCTTTAATCCCAGCGCTTGGGAGGAGACAGAGGCAGGCAGATGTGTGTAACATTTAAAATGTCCATACAGTTATTTGAATCAGTAAAACATTAAAGATAAGGTTTCACTGATTATAGAGCAGAAAACCATTTATTTATTTATGTAAATCATTTATCTTGTGATACCTATTGATCAAACCTAGGGTCTTATCTGTGCTAAGCAAACATCCCACCACTTAGCTACATCCTTAGTCCATGCAAGGGTCTATTTTATTTAAAACTAAAATTAGCATACTGTCAGATTGATAAATAATAATCAAATATACATACTGCTATAAGATATAGAATTTGTAACATAGTTATACACTGAACAGTGTTATAAACACTGCCAACAGATGAGTTATGCATATTGAGATTTAATTGTTACTTTTAAAGTCCTGTTTAGTGATCCAAAATGTCCACATGTGCTTTTACCATAACCCTTAGTTCTGATCAGCAGGTTTTCTCTTTGTTTTTTTGGGAACAGGAGTTTGAAACAGGGTCTCATGTGTGACCTTGGTTTACCTGGAACTTTCTCAATAGATCAAGCTGGCTTTGAACTCACAGAAACCTTCCTGTGTGTGTACACCTGACCAGTTTTTAATCTGCTCTGAATATGTAAGCATACAGAAAGTGAAAAGTATTTGCATATAAAATTTTGCACATAAAGGATGAAATCAAGCCAAGCATGGTGGAACTTGGGAGGTTAAAACAGGAGGATCAGTAGTTCAAGGTCAGCTTCAGCTGTGTTAAGATTCTGTCTCAAAAAACAAAAAGACCTTGGTGTGGTGGTACACAGACACACAAAATACCCATATACATAAAAAAAAAAAAAAAAACAACAACAACCCCCAAACCCAGAAAGGCCAATAGAAATTTAGTTTATAAAAGTAAAGACATTTGCATATGCAAACTGTAAACCGAAAACAAAGCTATTTACCGATTTAGGTAGAGAGAGTAGTGTAGTCACACAGAAAGACCGCTGGTAAAGAACAGTTAAGCTTTCTCCCACCATCACTACAAGTGACTAGACAGTCGTACATTATTCAGCAGTGTGGAAGGAACTATCAACAAACCTGACCCAGACAGACACTGTCGCCGAGCGCCTGGAGAGACGGCTCAGCAGCTAGGAGTGTTCGTTGCTCTTGCAGAGGACCTGGGTTCAACTCCAGCACTCACATGGTGGTTCACAACTATCTGTAACTCCAGTTCCAGGGGATTCCATGTCCTCTTCTGGCCTCCAAGGGCACCAGACACACACGTGGCACACAGACATATATAAAGGCAAAACACTCATACACATTAAAAAAAGAAAAAAAAGATGGCCTTTAATTGCAGGGTGTGGTGCTGGGGTCTTAGCCCGGGGTCTTGCGCGACGTAGGCATGTGCTCTACCATTGAGCTCCATTCTCCCAACAGCTCTCCCCCGCCCTGAGACAGGCTCTCCTGTGGCCAGGCTGGTCTCCACCTGGTTCCACAGTGGAAGATGATTGTGAACTCCCAATGGTCCTGGGTACAGGTATGTGTTATCATAGTGGGTTCAAGAGCTATTTTTTTTCTTCTTCTTCTTCTTTTTTCTTTTTTTTTTTTTTCAGAGCTGAGGACTGAACCCAGGGCCTTGTGCTTGCTAGGCAAGCGCTCTATCACTGAGCTAAATCCCCAAGAGCTATTTTTAAAATTATTTATTTTTGTTGTCTTGGGAATTGAACTCGTGAAACTTTACTGGGAACTGAATCCAGGGCCCCCTCCCACACACTAGGCTAATGTCCACCAGTGAGCTACATCCCTAGGAAGATTTTTTTTTTGTTTTGTTTCTTCTTTCTAGACAAACTTGCTTTTGTTCCTTTTTAGACAAACTTAGGTAGCTGGAACTCATGTGGCCCAAGCTGGCCTGGATTAATCAGCAACCCCTCTTGCTAAGCTTCCAGGTGCTGGTGTCATTGTACTGAACCTCCATACTCAGTTTTGTTTCTTGAGACAGGGCCTGGCTAGCAGTCCAGATTGACTCTGAACTTGTGATCACCTTGCTTCAGACTCCCCAGTGCTAAGACTCAGATGTGAGGCACCAAGCCTGAGTCTTCTGCAATACCCCCCGAGGCCAGAAGAGGGCATCAGATTCCCCTGGGCCGGAGTTACAGACTGTGGTGAGTGACCATGTGGGTGCTGGGAATCTCTCCTGGATTTGCGATTATATGGACACACACTGCACAAAAATGAGGAGAAACGACCTGAGTAGTAGACAACAGGGGTGACGCTTGATTCTTGGATAAGGGATTTAAAGTAACATCGCTGGTACTTTTTAACGTCTACAACAATCACGTCTTACTTTCACAGTCAGAAAAGAAAAACTATTCATGACATTACTTTTATACATTTGAACTTTGTAAGTTAATTAGTGAATATAGCAGAAACCAGAGGCACGTTTAATACACACAGCAAAGGGGCAGATGTTTTCAAAAGTTTGAGTGCGTTTTTTGAGAAGTTATTTGTAAATAAGTACAGAACGGTTAACATTAATCTATGTGGATTAAACACAGTATCAACAGCCTTCTTAATACTTATATTCCAACTTACTCTGGATCTAAAGTTTTCATGCCAAGGGGACCAAGCAATTTTTTTTCTGCAATTTCCAAAGCCTTCCAAGCTTTTTCAGCAGTAAAGAGCTCAGGGGCCTGATAAAGGCAAAATAAACAAATAAACAAACAAACAAAACAAGTATTTTAATATCACAGAAAATTAGTTCTTACCTATATAAGTTAACTATAAACTTTGAAAAGAAAGAAAAAATTTAAGAATTGGTGTGGGTCAGAATTTGAGAATGGATACCAGACAAATCTAATCCTCCAAGGCTGAATCTGAATCACCTTTCTCAGCCTGAGAAGCTGGGAAAGCTCACAGAGTGACCATTCCCTCAGGGCACTACGAGAAGGAGTACCAGATCCCAAAGGTAACCATAGCTACCATAAAGGCAGAGGTCACCTCAACCCATCACTTTATTTGCAGAAGCCCCCTTTAAGAGTACTTGAACTGTCGGGCAATGGTGGCACTCACTTTTAATCCCAGCACTTGGGAGGCAGAGGCAGGCAAATCTCTGCGTTCGAGGCCAGCCTGGTCTACAAAGTAAGCTCCAGGACAGCCAGGGCTGTTCCACAGAGAAACCCTGTCTCTAAAAACAAAAACAAAACAAAAGTACTTGAACCTCTCCCCCTCTCTTCTTGGCCATAATGAATTCAGAAGAACTTGTACTCCAACAGTGTAAGTACTTTCTTGTGATACGTGGAAGGGGAAAAAAATCTGCATCCACTTTAATAGTGAAATGAAGTGAAAAATGAACCAAACCAAAGCCACCTCTGTGCAAGTTTACACTGTCATACCACTATAGTCAGTAATATTCTACTTAGTAATCTTTTGACAGTCAAATACCTAGGGAGGCATGGATAAACACAAAGCTTTCCTAGTCCACTGCCCTTAAGGCTTTATTTTTAGACTGAGATTTAACAACAAAAGAGAATCAAGAATTCTTAGCTAGGTGGCTGGAGAGATGGCGCAGTGGTTAAGAGCACTGGCTGCCCTTCCAGAGGACACATGTTTGATTCCCAGCATACACATGGTGACTCACAACTGTCTGTAACTCCAGGCTCAGGGGATCTGATGCCCTCTTCTGGCCTCTAGGGGTATTGCATATACATGGTGCACAGATTTACTGCAGGTAAAACACACCCCCCCAAAATAGTAAAATAGTTAAATAAATTTTTATAATAATTTATAATAAGTAATACTATATAATACCAAGTAAATAAAATAATATGAAACATTCTTACCCAAATAGAACTAATTAGAGGACAATGCAAAAGAGACAGAATGTGACTATAAGCGGCCCGTGCAGAACCGTCCCACTGCTGCACTGGGAAGCTGTTTGCGGCACCAGCTTGTGCAATACTGATGCCCGCAGCTTTTAGGAGGAAAGGGCGAGGGCTGAGGCCACCTGAAGCCGCTGATCTGGCCTAAGCAGTCCAACCCATTCAGCCCAGCTGTGCCACAGGACAAGTACTGTGGCATGCAGAAACACTGGGAAGTGTTTCGTTTCTCCTCATCCACTGTTTTCTGTTTTTGACACTAAATGTTACAGATCAGAGGTGATATGCATAACTAATTCCTGAAACTATATAAAATTACCCAGAAAGCAGTAACTTTTCACGGTGAAGTGGAGCTTAACGGAAGGGAAAACAGTCCCTTAGTAAAAGTGTCATGATGTTTCTGAAGTTTGAGAGTAATACATCACCTACCACAACCATTGCTATGGTAAAATTAGGCCTGAGCTGATAGTCACACCAAGGACTTGATGCTCCATAGCTGTCCTTGTAGATGCCACGTTTGTGAACCAGATTCGGATGCTTCTCGTTAGGGTCTGAAGGGTCTTCAGAAACATGAAACAGCTTTTCAAAGCTGTTCTGTATTTTTCTGTTCCACTCATCATATGAGACTGTTACAATTTTTCCTGAAAAGCAATAAGACATGGCAATTGTAGACATTCAGGTCATCTCAAATATCTGCTATTGCCCAAACTCAGTTAGCTTACTTATAAAACAAATCATGTATGTGGCTACTCTGGAGGGAGATATGCTATAAATTCAAAGACCGGGCACCTCTCCTAAAAAGAATGTAAAATGGCTCAGGAATAACTTCATATTCATGACATGTGGAACAACATTTCACATATATTGAATCAAAAATACAATTAACTTTACCTATTTCTTTTTACTTTTTAGAAAGTTTAATGTTGTATGGGTAGCTCAGACATTATTTCTATTGCATAGAAATTGTTCCAGAAAGAGATGTAAAGATTTCCAGACTGTTCACAGGATGTAACTTGCTCACCAAGTGAGGGAAAGGGAAAGTGCAATAGGGCAAGCACCCTGCCGCCTTCCTCCCAGGTCAGTGGAGCTCTAGTGACCAGCCTGGTTATACAAGCACCCTGCCGCCTTCCTCCCAGGTCAGTGGGGCTCTAGTGACCAGCTTGGTTATACAAGCACCCTACTGCCTTCCTCCCAGGTCAGTGGGGCTCTAGTGACCAGCTTGGTTATAATTTCCACATTGGTAAATTAATGATTTTTCTTTCTTCTTAAAATTTTGCATCTTCGATTCAATGATGGAAACAAAGGTCAGTACCTTGTACAGTTCCTTGTAAAACAGAACAGCTTACCATGTCTTCTCACTCTCACTTCATTATAAGGGAAAATATTTCTCCTGGACAATTCCAGCAACCAGCGAACAGCAGATTTACACATGCCCACAATTTCCACAGCAGACCCGTCTCTGAAATTAAAAAGACTTATTCTCTATGTTGAAGTTATTTAACCATTATTTAAAAGGGCATTCAATAAGTAATTTTGGGTTGGGGATGTAGCTTAGTGGTAGAATGCTTGTCTAGCAGTAAGGAAGTCTCTGGGGGCAACATAGAACCGAACCAAACCAAACCAAACCAAACCAAACCAAACCAAACCACCACCATAAATGTTGGTGAATATTATAACCAATGCATCATACAAGCAACCATCTGTCCCCACATCTTCACTGTATAAGTGACATGTATTCTATCATATAAGAAATCCCTTACTATTATCGTATTGCTTATGTTCCTAACATTTTAAAAAAGACATTTATATTTTTATTTTGTGTCTATGTGTATCTCTATGGGTATGTGCTACATGTGTGGGTGCCCCCGAGTCCACGAGAGTGCTGGATCTCCAGGACCTGCTGTTACATCTGGTTGTGAGCCTCTTGTCAAGAGTGCTAGGAAATGAGCTTGCAAACAGCAGCAAGCTCTCTTCAGAGCTTAGCATCGCTCCATCCCTCCTAACAGACATGCATATATATAAAATGTATTTATTTATATATCTTTGAGACAGGGTCTTTCTATTTAGTCTGGCTGATCTGTTTGAAGGTAAAAATCTTTACTATGAAGATAGCTTCTGGGCTGGAGAGACAGCTCATCTATTATGAGCAAAGACTGCTCTTTCAAACAACCGTGGTTCGGTTCTCAGCACCCACAGTGGGCAGCTCACAAGTGCCTGTAATTCCAGTTCAGGAGAATCTGATGCTCTCTTCTGGCTTCAAGTAGAAAATAGTTTCTGAGCTTCACTCAGTATCTAGAACTTTTGATAGGTGTTCACAACTTCTGAAACTATAAATGAAAACCTCTTAAATAACAAAGTTAGTGATTAAAGGTTCAGAAAATAAAAACTTTCTTTTCTGAGACAGGATTCTTTTTGTAACCACCTTAGCTGTCCTGGAACTCATTCTGGAGACCAGACTGGCCTCGAATTCATAGAGATCCGCCTGCCGCGGTCTCCTGAGTGCTAGGATTAAAGGTGTGCACCACCACCGCCCAGCTAAAAAACATTTTTAAAACATCAATTTCAACTAGATGCTTTCTATACTTGTAAAGATAGGTAGGAGTAATAGAATCTTTACATTGTACAAAGTTCAGATTAAGAAATGTCTTAACCAGGGCTGGAGAGATGGCTTAGCAGGTAAAGGCCCTTGCTGCCAAATCTGATGACCTGAGAACCACAAGGTGGAGTGAGAGAACTCCCTCCTACAAGCTGTCCTCTGACCTCCATACATGTGCGGTGGCATGTACACAACCCCACCCCACACACTCCACAGATACATGTAACAATTTTTTTTAATTGTAAAGAAAATGTCTTAACCACTGGGATAATGAATTATAAAATGTCTGAGATTCTTGCAGAGGTTCAAACCCCCTGAGGTCTCCTGGATGAGAACAGATCACTTTCCTTGATGACTTAGAACAAGAGGGCTGTTAATCTGTATCGGGGAAAGGAAGGGCTGAGTGGAGGAGGAAGGATGGCAGATCTGGACTGTTTACCGTGCAGATCATGGTTAGCAGAACAAAAGACTCCTTGAGTACGTATGTTTGGAAAAGGAGCTGGTGCATTACAAGAGCATCATTACAGAAGCGTCGTAAAATGAACTCTACCTTGGGGTGGCTGGGATTCCTCTGTTTCTAGCTCGGTCACTTTCTCCCATTTTATCCATCCATGTGCCACAGTTGAAGCGATTTCCTCCGTAGACAAATCCTGTTTCTTCATCAACCCCTGCAGTTATATTGAAACCTAAAAAGGCAAAATAAGCCACTTATAAAACAGTCACGGCGGCACAGGTTTGCAATCCGAGCACTCAGGAGGCGGAGGCAGGTGTGTCAGAACACGGTCAGAGGACTGGCAGGTGGTGAACAACGCCTTGGGGAACTGGGAGAGAGGCTCCAGGAGAAAGGCAGAGGGCCTTTTAGCTCCAGGGCATTTTGTTCCCTGGGTTGTTCTTGGATGTGATTTCATGCTTCCTGTGACAAACATTTACATTCAATTTATATGTTTATTCCTGTTGGATGTCAGAACATAGCTCTGGAACCCAATCTGGTCAGCATACCTGAATCTGGATAGGGCCTCGGCCTTGCTCTCGTGCTTTCCTAGAGATAGTCTATAGTATGTGCCAGCCAATTGTGTTTAAACTGGTCTGTCCTGAGAAAGCTCTGGGAAAGGGCTGCTCTGTTCCTATGTAGTATGAGCTTATTGACGTTTACTTACATGTTATTTTGAACTCAAACAACCTTCCTTAGATCATTGCTTTGTTACATTTGTGTATAAAAGTACACAGAAATGGAAATAAGGTTGTCTATAGCATTAGCCTGTAGTCCGCCCCATTCTTTCAGGTCCTTAGATCCCAGCTCCAACAGAGGAGACGTGCACAGGTCGACGGAAGTCGACACAGGAGGATCACACCTGAGTTTGAAGCTGGCTGATACAGTGTGCTTGAGGCTAGGTAAGCCTACATAGTGAGACTCTCTTTAAAACAACAACAACAAAGAACTAAAAATCATTTCGTTTTATGATAATAAATACATACACATTTCATTTCTCTTTAAAAAACATGTGTGTACATGGAACTGCATATCATGATGTACATTATAAAGCACTGCTTACATTAGCAAAATCATAGGTCACCACTTAGTAGAGGAATGGCTTAATGTGTGGACACTAGGGAATGCTCTGTGCTTTAAATGAACAAACTGGATGCATATGGAACAAACTGATGAGTTCCTAAGACAAAACCGTTTAGTAAAGAAGTTACAAAAGGTTACATATAAAAAATCTTTTTTAAAGCTGGGCCTTTAATCTCAGCACTGGGGAGGCAGGTAGATCTCTGGAATTTGAGGCCAGCCTGGTCTACATAGTGAGTTTCAGGACAGCCAGGGCTACATAATGAAACTCTGTCCCAAAAAGAAACAATTAGTCAAACAAACAAGCAAAACCCAAAACTAAACCAAACAACAACAACAACAAAACAAAAAAGAAAATAGAGTAAAATATTAATATATTTCATTTCAATGCCAGATTCAAAGGAAAAAATTATTTTGCTTACTTAAAGTTGAAATGTTTCACAACAACAACAACAACAACAAAACCCAAAAATGTCTCAGAGATACCATAAAAACGTTCTTTGGATCCTAAATCTATTTTCACTGACTTCTCTTAGTGAAGGATAAGAATGTATCAGTGATTTTTAACAATTAACTTAGGTAAACATTTGTGTACTACTACTATACATAATAAATCATCATGAGTTTGAGGCTAGCCTGGTCTACATAGCAAGTTCTAGGCTAGCTAAGGCATCATAGCAAGATCCTGTCTTGGTGAGTCAAAAGTTACATACTGAATATTCAATTTGTATAATATTTTCAAAGCCAGGTATATGGCCCAGACTTTTAATCCCAGCACTCAGGAGGTTGTGGCAGACAATCACTGTGAGTTCAAGACTAGCCTGGTCTACATGTGAGTCCCAGGACACCCAGAGCTACATAGAGAGATCAGTCTCGAAACAAACAATGAGTTTATAAATATGTTCAAAATAATGACAGCGTAGGGAGGCAGAGATTAGTAGAGACACGGGTGGAGCTGGAGTGGGTATGTGGGATGCAGAAAAATGTGTGTGGTGATGCACTAGGTCTACATCTTTATATGGTGGTGGTTTCATGAATCCACACCCCAGGAGTTAATGTGAGAAGAGGTGGAAAATGAGTGGGGTCTAGAGTCTAGCCCGCAGCATCATACCGCACTTCTTGATTCTGAGATTTTACTTCAGTTACATTAAGACATCCTAACTGGGGGAAGGGTTTACTGTATCCTATGTATCACTTTTACAACTTTTTATGGATCTGTAATTCTTTTTAAATTATAATTAAAAACTCACATAAATCATATTTATAAGACTAAAGTAAATATACACCAAAGTCATCAAAACCATTCCCAAAGTGAGTAGGAGTGAGGGGAAATGAAATAATCAGCCTGGTATTGGCTGGCCTTAGGCTAAATGAGTTAGGAGCTGTAACTACTTTAACTTGATATACAAACACAGCACTGCAGCGGTGCTGGGGCCAGCCCCGTCTACAGAGGCAAACATGGCTGACATCCTTCCTCTGCCCCCCAGCAGCTCTGGGAAGCCAACTTTCCAGTCCTCTCATTTCATAAAAATGGGAGTAACATAACATATTCTTTTACTTAAAAAACAAATTCTTTCTGGTGTTTGTATGTGAAGAGTGCATGCATGCGTTCCCATGTGTGTGCTGGTGAACACACACACACATGTGCAAGCGTGTGTAGGCCCAAGTGTGTGTAGTTGATGTCAAATCCTTCTTGCTCCTCCCTCTTCGACCTTTGTACAGTCAGGGTCTCTCAAGCAGACTGGGCTCCCAGGATGCTATGCTGGTCTCACGAACTGCCTCACTTGTTTAGAGACACCATGCCTCTGCCTTCGGAGGCTACATTACCCTCAGGCTCACCCGGCATTCACACAGTTCTGGAGATCTGAACTTCAAGTCTCTGGCTTGTTCTCCAGGCATTTCAACTGCTGAGCCCTCCCGCAAGCCCAGTGTAATTTACCCTTAAGAGTTAATATTGACATTGGTAAAGACATCTTCATAATACCTGACACATAACTGCTGTGGATATCGTTATATGTCAATAAACACTGATTGGCCAATAGCCAGACAGGAAATATAGATGGGACTAACAGAGAGGAGAATTAAGGAGAAAGGAAGGAGAGGGAGACTGGCTGGAGCCGCGGCAAGGAGAAGAAAGATGTAAAGTACCGGTAAGCCACGAGCCACGTGGCAAAGTAGAGATTAATAGAAATGGGCTAAATATAAGAATAAGAGCTAGACAATGATAGGCCTGAGCTAATGGCCAAGCAGTTTAAATAATGTAAGCGTCTATGTGTTTATTTTGTAAATGGTTTCTGGGACTGGCGGGACTTGGGAGCTGGCAGGACTTGGGAACTCGAGAGAAATTTTCCAGCAACACATAACACTCAATTCACAGGATTATAATTTTTTCCTTCCTTCTTATGTCTGTTTATTTATTTATTTTGTTTTGTGACAAGGTTTCTCTGTACAGCCCGGCTGATCTGGAACTCACTCTGCAGCTCTGTCTTCTGAGTGCTGAGATTAGAGACATTCCTCACCATACTGGGCTTCCTGTTTATGTTTTTGAGACAAGGTTTCACTATGCAGCCCAGGATAGCCTTGAACTCATGACAGTCATGTCTCGACCTCCTGAGTGCTGGATTACAGGCATGTGCCACCATAACTGGCAGAAAAAGTAACCCTAACATTGTGATTATAAATCACTGTGATTATAAATTGTAACACCAGGGGCTAGAGAGATGGTTCAGCAGTTAAGATACCTGTTGCTCTTGTGGAGGACCCAGACTCCATTCCCAGTGGTTCAAAACCATCCCTTTCTCCAGTTCCAGGGGCTCTGAGGCTCTCTTCTGATCTCTGGAGGCACCAGGCATGTACGTGGTACACATAGATACTTGCAGGTAAAACACTCTCTCTCTCTCTCTCTCTCTCTCTCTCTCTCTCTCTCTCTCTCTCACACACACACACACACACACACACACACACACACACACACACATAAAATAAATTATAATGCCAATATTATCTTGAAAATTGGCTGACAAAAGATGCAAACTTTTATCTTTTCTTTAGCAACACAGGCTTGAGAGATCAGGAACAGTGTCTGCCTTTCTTAGGCAAAGTTTCAGGTTTTGCACACAAGTGTTTGTAAAGCAACTGCATGGTTTAACTGGACGGCACCAGAAGTCTTAACCGTGGCTTTGATTACATACCCTCATCTTTCATGTTCCGGTCTATCTGTGGACCAGCATTCCTCTCTCGGAACTGAATGCCCTGCATGTGCCTTTGCATGGCTTCCTGTATGACTTCAAACAATGGTTGATCCTGTTGGAGACAGCAAGAATGCTTCCTCTGTTAGAAATGGATTACACTCTTATTCTCCCCTAAATCCCTCAACTCTAGTAATAGACAGATTACTGGTTATATACTTTCCCAGAGGAGGAAGTAAGGAATGGGGTGGGGTGGGAAAAGCAACAGCTCCCATGCTCCCACACTGTGTGTGTTTAACCAAGGAGCAAGTCTTACCTCGGTGACTTCTCACAGTGTCAACACTAAATAAATACTGATATTGAATTATTCTTGATATTTGCATTCTTATGACTTGGATTCTTAATATTTTACATTAAAAAATAAAGTTACATTTCATTAAAGACTGTATTAAGAAGTGATCTTTACCAGTGTCCCGGCAGGCAAAGGTGCAGAATCGTCCGTTGGATACATTCTGGAAACTGGGCATTTGAGGATGTCTAGACCGTTTGGAACCATGTTACAATAGTCCTGAACACACTGCAGCCACCACCACACGGCATCCCGACAGTTGTACCTGGCATAAGTTCCTTCACCCAGAAGGTTAGGAATAAGACCGTGCCTTAGGGTACCAGCAAAGGCTAAAATAATATTCCTAAAACAACAGAAATAAATGGATCATTTGCTATGAAAATACTTACAAAATTGAAGGAAAAGAAAAAGGTCACTTTTTTTTAGGGGTCTGGGAGATGCCCCAGCTCCCAGCCTAGCTTTTCTCTCTGGTAATCTGGGGAACTTTCCTTTTCTTTAACAAGTTTTTCATCTCTGGAGTCAGGTTCCCAGTTGGAATTTACAAGGACTGCCATAGCTTTATCTTCTATTTTTAAAAAAGATGTATTTATTTTGTTATCTGTGTATCGGTGTTGGCCTGTGTGTACATATGTGTACCACATGTGTACGGAGCCCACAGAGGTGAGAAGTGTGCTGGATCCCCTGAAACTGGAGTTACAGATGGTTGGGAGCTGCCATGTGGGTGCTGGGACTGAACTCTTCAGGAGCCGTGAGTGCCGTTAGCCACTAAGCCATCTCTCCAGCCCCTAACTTCTGTTTTAAATCTGTTATTTTCATATAGAAGTAATCCTCTAATTACTTTATTACTTTAAACAGTAGATATCAGGAACAAAGTAAATATGTAAGAAAACAAATGAACAGAAACTGTCCTTAAAAACTATAATTCATCCCAGTACACAGAAGGCAGAAGTAGGAAGATCTCTGTGAATTCCAGGACAGCTGGTCTACATACTGAGTTATAGGATGTTTAGGGCTACATGGTAAGAGCCTGTTTTAAAACAAAGAAACAAATAAAACAAAACCCCAAAACAACAACAGCAAAAGTCAACTATAACTCACATTAATAGCTGAAAAATGAGAGTTTCTCTTCTTTGGTATTATTTCAGTACAAATGAGAACTTAGCTTGTAAGATGGAGTTGCACTCAGGAAGAGCTTGTATCTAGCACGTGAGGTCTAACTAGCAAAGGTAACTGGAGAAAGCTAGGCCTTATTATGTCTCAGGTTAATACTTATCCCCCCACCCTCTCTTTTGTTTTGATTATTTTTTTCTGAGACAGGGTTTCTCTGTGTAGCCCAGGCTGGCCTCTGTCTTGAGTGCTGGGATTAAAGGCATGTCCCACCACTCCCTGGCTAATACTTATCTTTTAAAGTGCCATAGGAAGCTTTTATTCTAGCTTTGTTTATAGGCCACACAAAAGTGATGGACCACAGTATGACAATGTAGGATCTAGATGGCTGAATGTAAAATGAAGAGACAGAAATTTATAACAGCACACAGAAGTGATAACCGAGGATGGGGACCATTATAGCAATGATGGAGCGTTTCCCATGTGGCAGAGAGCCTTTCGGGTATTTTAACTGCATGAGTCATCTAAGCAGGAGGTGAGTACTCTGACCAGCCCACAGAAAGCATGAAGGGAGGAGACCATTTGAAAGGTCTTTGCCACTGTATGTTGCTGAATCCTGATGCTTTCTACCTGACTCTTACCATGGACGTAGGGGATCTGACAGGTAAGCAAACCGCCCTCCAGAGTACATTTTAAGACGTTTTACTAGTGTGCGTGTGCGTGTGTGTGTGTGTGTGTGTGTGTGTGTGCTGTTTTGCTGTGTCTATGTCAGTCTTCCTGGAGCGGGGCTGGCTGAGGCAGAGGGTGTCAGGTCCCCTGGAAATGGAGTTACAGACGGTTTGCCAAGAATGCCATGTGTTTGCTAAGAATCAAACATGGGTCCTCTGGAAGAGCAGCCAGCTCTTAAGTACTGAACCATCTCTCCAGTTCCCGAAATTTTCAAAAGTATTATTATTATTATTAAGGGTGTGTGCATGTTTGTGTGCATTATTTGTGCCACAGTGTATGTGCTGAGGTCTGAGCACAACTTTGTGAAGTCATTAACCTTCATGTGGGTATTATAACTATTAGTATATTTATTCTTTTCTTTTCTTTGAGACAAGATATGTAACCATGACTGTCCTGGAACTCGCTCTGTAGACCAGGCTGGCCTCAAACTCACACAGATCCACCTGCCTCTGCCTCCCTAGTTCTGGGATTAAAGGTGTGCACCACCATGCCCAGCTAACAATACTCTTTATGAAGGCAGAAAATGGTTCTAAAATTTTTTTTTAGATAAATTCACAAATACTGAAGATGATCTGACCTACGTGGAACCTAGTAACTTCAAAGTTGTTTTCACTTTGAAATTCTCTAAACCTATTAAATGAGCATATGAAAACTAAAACTTTAGAATCCAGAGCCGTGAGATGGCTCAGTGGGTAAAGGTGCTTGTTCCCAAGCCTATGGCTGAACTGGGTTTCTGGAACCCATGTGGTGGAAGGAGAGAAAAACTCCAGCCGTCTTCTGACTCCACATGTGCACCATGGCATGCCCATGCTCCCCCACACACAAACGCAAACCAAATAAAAAACACCTCAGGAAATCATACTTTGCAAATGTTGACAGGAGATGGGTGAGAGGGAACACGGAGCTGCAGATCTGCCTGGCAGCTCTGCAGAGCCTCTTACCGGGCTTCTAAGTAGCGTCCCGTAAGCAGCAACATCCCTCGGAATGAGATGAAAGTGTCCCTCCCCCAGCAGCGGAAAAGACCGGAAGAGAAGTGAGGCAAGCCTGGCAAAAGACAGCAGGGTCATGTGTCAATCATAACATTACGTTCGATCCCACGGACTCCAGCACCACACGCTTTAGGTTTCGATTAAAGGGCAAATTAGAAGGAGCCTGCAAACCTTCCAAAATCCTCTACAGCAAAAATATATGTCTGCACTTCACATCAGCTGTTATGGGATGAGGCTCTACAGTCATATCTGACTCTGAAAGGCATCTGTGACCCAAAGGCAGCGTTCAGGAAGAGTTCTACAATTCAGTTACATCTCAGCCCTGAACAGATTTTAATTTGTCTTTGAATCTAATAAATTAAAAGCTTAAAATTAGAGATCAAATATTTAACATATAAAATGACACAATACAACTTTAAATACATACTTTAAAAGATTCTGCCCTGGCCCAGCGGCGGTGGCGCACGCCTTTAATTCCAGCACTCGGGAGGCAGAGCCAGGCGGATCTCTGTGAGTTTGAGGCCAGCCTGGTCTACAAAGTGAGATCCAGGACAGGCTCCAAAACTACACAGAGAAACCCTGTATCAAAAAACTAAAAAAGAGAAAAAAAAAGATTCTTCCCTGGCTTTAAGGGCAATAAATAAATCTAAATATGAAATTATTAGTTCAGTGATATCTAATTAAATGTTTATTAATTTATCTACAGTGAAAGTTTATCACCAAATTTCACATTATTTTACAACAGACTGATAGAGACTGATAGTGCTATACTTACCTCACACACTATATATGTATATAGTTATATATAATATAGTATATATACTAATAAACTATAGTATATATGTATTATATATACACTATAACTATATATATAGCTATGTAAGAAATAATTTTAAGTCTTATGCTTTCATATAAACAATTTCTGATGATAGAATCAAAGACCTAACATATTACTAACTTGAAAATTCCGAGTAAGAGTAAACAGAATTAAAAGCACCATTAGACACATTTTTTACGTTGTCTCCAAAATGATGTACAAAATACCCTCAAACACACTACGAATTATTTAATGGACAGAGAGCTGAAATTTTGCCACTTCTTACACTTTCTTACAGTGTAAGAAGCAAGTCTGAGCACAACAGACTTCCCATGTTGTAACTAAACATCTTACATGCAACATGTGCAGACTCAAGAGCGAGTCTGAATTAGCATGCCTTAAAATACCAGCAGTCTATTGATGTTAAAACTGAAAAGTGACCTGGGCATCACGGTTCGAACCTCTAATCCACAAGTTCAGGAGGTGCAGGCAGCTGTATCTCCAGTTTGAGGACAGTCTAGGCTACACAGTAGGTCCCTGTCTCAACAAGAACTACAGAAAGTGAAAGCTGGGAAACCTTTAGCACTTATATGTAGACATGTTTGTTACTTTTTTGTCCTCTACAAGTATCCAACTTATAGACCAAGTATTCTGGGGGTGATTTCTATGCTGTCAATTATCATAAATGTTAATTACACTTTTTTTCCTGCAATACTATTACAAAAGGAGGCATTACCATTTTAAAATGAACTCCATCAAAACTTAGTGGCAAATCTGCGTATCATTTTACATTTTTTTCTAGTATGAATTAGGAAAAATACTCCCTTAAAATATTAGAATACTAGGACCTTTATTTATATTTGTTATACAGACTACATATAAATGTTATAAATTTTATCACTACATGATTTATAAATAAATAAATATATATTCTGGGGGTATTTAATAGTAGCAGTGCACAATCATAAAGGCTGAGGTTATTATTTTATGTAATAGGCTTTTAAAAATTGGATTTTAGGCCGGGCGGTGGTGGCGCATGCCTTTAATCCCAGCACTCGGGAGGCAGAGCCAGGCGGATCTCTGTGAGTTCGAGGCCAGCCCGGGCTACCAAGTGAGCTCCAGGAAAGGCGCAAAGCTACACAGAGAAACCCTGTCTCGAAAAACCAAAAAAAAAAAAATAAAAAAATAAAAAAAAAATTGGGTTTTAAACCTGAGTTTTCCCCATTGGTGTGTTTTTCCCACACTGTTCCAATTCCAGCACCTGCTTGGACTTGGGGAATGATGGCTACCAGCGCCATCAATCAAATGAAAGTCTGAAACACAATTAGAGAATTTAAACTGACTCTTCATTTTATTCCTGTTTTAACTAAAAACTATTTTGTGCGATGCCAAGGAACTGAACTCTTAGGGCCTTGCACTTACTCGGCACTGCTTTCCACCTCAGCACTAAGACGGTTTTATGACTTTCATGACCACTATCAAGGAAGGAAAGGTCATGTTGTTGGACACCACAAAGTCTTTCGTCTGACCTGAACCAATGAAAAACTGAGATGAACCAATGAACCACGCAGATGATATTACCACTTTGCTGTATTTATATACTTCAGTGTAATTTGAAAAGCTGTAAACTTTGAACTTCACTCTACCAAACCCCAGGAAACAACTTCGGGGAAGTTCTCAACTTTCATGGCCTCAACTACTCGAGGCTTTCTAGAAACACACTGGAAGTGTATTAAAAAGAAAAGCCTTCCTTTGGGCATGTTTACCACTTGGATATTTTAAACCTACTTGCAGGAGATGGTGCCAGTAGATATGGCTAACAGTACTTGACAACAATGAAGACGTGATTCAAAAATCATTTAACATGTTTTGTGTTTGGTAACCGTAATGTTACAAAAAATTAGGAAAGAAAAACGGGAAACTGTATTAAGCAAAATTTAATTATAGATATTTAAAATGCCAATACTGGAATTTAACAGATATCTGCAGAAGAAAGGATTACCCAACCACAATAAGGGCACATGTAAGTGTCTAGTACATAGTTACAATTAAATAGTAAGAATTATTATCATGAGTGAGCAGCTTACTAAGCAGTGGCACAGGAACCATCATCTCCCACGGGGTTTCCTCGTTGGACACTACAGGCTTTTACCGTTTACTGCCTCTAACGTCTCACCTGCAGCCAAGGAGACACAACACTGCTCCTTCTCCTTCGTGATCTCGTTTAGCCTGTAGGGCACATCCAGGAGCGCGGGAGACAGAAGTGGCAGACAAGGGCACTTCCCCACTCCACACATCTGGACGGAACCCAGTGAAAGGTGTTTCACGAAGGTCGAACCGTTCCGAACAAAGCTGCAACCAAGTGGCAAGTTGAGAGATCATCTGCAGAAACACTACCTTGTCAGCAATGTATTATATGTCCTTTTGCCAAGTGATTTTTCTACAGAAATGTGTAAAATGGTAAAATACTTTATGTATGTCATTTAACAAGTTAATGAATAAAACAAATAATATAAAATAATTTTGTTTTTTCCATATCATATTTTACAGGCTTTGTAGACCAGATTTAAATCCTACCCCTAACCTCCCACCCCCAGCTGGGGACTGGACCCAAGGCCTTATGCTTGCTAGGCAAATGATGCTCTACTGAGCTAGACACCCAATATCCCCACCAATGTTTGAAACTGTATTACTGTGTATGTGTACATGGTGTGTGTGTGTTTGTGTGTAGGGTGCTTATCTTGTGTGCATGAAGTCCTGAGTTTGACACTCAGTGCCTTATAAACTGGATGCATACCCATAATTCCAGCATTTGGGAGTGGAGGCTGGAGGATCAGAAGCTAAGATCATCCTTGCCTATACAGTGTGTTACAAGTTTTCAATATATGAGACCCTGTCTCAAAACAAAAACAAACCCCACCCAAACTCTACATTTGGTATTGCACATTCCAGACTAAGGGATGCTAACATTACGGTCCACCTAAAAAGTTTCTCAGCTCGGTGTATATGATATGATAGTTCCTTAGGCTTTGGTCTTTTAAACATGTACAAAACAACTCTCTCTATATAGTTTCTACACAATTATGCCCATTTACTCAAGTTATGTTGGGTATACCTTGACATCTGCTTCCATGCTACATCCAGCAGAGTGGTGTATGCACCAATTAATATAGCATCAAAGTAACAGGGGATAAGGTATCGTGGGATCTGCTTCAGATAGAAGAACATAGCCTGCAACCATTTACCAACCTGTTATAGAAATAATTTAAAAGTTAATTTGGTGTGTTTCCAGGCTAAGTATATTTTAAGAGTTGAATCTACACATGCAACTTTGCTAGCCAGTAACCTATTAATCATGTGACCACTCTTTAAACCTGAAAGATGATCAAGAAAGGAAAACAGTTCAAGGAAACTTGAATACTATCTGTAACAGGGTAACATATAATTATTAATGTTCCCTTGATTGCTTAGATTAGAATATCATTCTACTTACTTCAGCAATATTTCCTGATCGTGAAATAAGCCGGCCACTGACATAGTCAATCATCCAATCTCCAGACCTCAAATTTTCACAGAATGGATGTCCCAAGTCATTCTTTGGTCTTATTTCGGCCAACACGGACATTAATCCTGAAAATTCAGACATTTTTATGCTGTTGGCAAAGTCAAAATGTTCTCATTGCTTAGCTTGTGGTCAGTCTCCGATTGGTTGGGGTGAGCATATATACAGGCGGACATAAAGGCTGCTCAGTCCACAATGGCACTTGGCGTGGCTGGAGATAAGAATCAGGGTTCCTACTTCATCCAGGCCACAGAGGCCACAGAAGGAATCTACTGCTTCAAGAATAAGAGAGAGCTTCCAGAGCGGGAGGACTTCCAGGACTGCGCTCTTTGTTTATATTTAATATTACCACATTCAAAAGCAACTGGCATGATTTCTCTACCCTAAAGCATCAAATGGACAAGCCTGGGTATTTCTGTGTTGGTAAGTGGTAGACTAATATTTAGAAAAGAATTAAGGAAATCACAAAACTGGTTTAAGAGGAGGCAAGACCACCAATGGAGGAGGATAATGAAACAGCTTCAGAAGCAGCCTTTGGAATCTAACAGGAAATACAACTAAACAAAGTCACCACTTGAGCTAATGGACATATAATGATTCTTATGCAGACTTCCCCGCTAGTCATTAGCATTCCTATGCATACTCAGCAGATTCTGTAACTTTGTTACAGGATGATTATACTTTCATCACCCAGTCAAATGATCATTTCTACCTTAAAACAGTATTTGGCTTCACACTGGCTTCATTGTAACTAAATTAGAGTTAGAATTTATTGAATTTTACAAAATGTGTGGCATATTTTGAAAAATTAAAAACAATAAATTGAAGATGTAAGTTGTTTTCCCCTCAAGGAGTTTCAAAACAAGATGGATAACAAGGCAGCATAAATATTGTTGTAGACATCCTTCCTATGTCCCAGTACTTTCAGGGGAGGGGCTCGCTGCTCAGCATTTGCTGGTGCCCCTGCTGAATCATGGAATGACAAGGACAACTTTCAGAAAACAGAGCTGACAGCGACCAGTGGGATGCAATGGCTTGTACAGGAGGTAACAGGAGGGTAGAAAACTGGGTAGCTGGTTTAGAGAAAGCACTGGGGGGTAACTATGGAGATTAAAAGGATATAGTATGTCAAAGTGAACACACGAATCCACAAATAACTAACTGGCTGTTGAGAATCTGGAGCAGAACCATGAAAAAGTTTCCTAGATTCCAAAATAACAGAACACAGTATTGTAAGAACTGGGGAATGGAATTTTGTTCAAGGCAGAAAAAGGTCAACGCAGTGGCTGAATCTGATTTAACTTATGGCTGTTATTAACAGTCTGCTAGGAAAATGCTCTGGGCTGCCCAAACTGTTAATGACTGACATAAAGTAAAAACAAATCAGATAAGGGCAATTTAATTTAAAAAGAATGAGCTGAGTCATTTCATGAAACATATAAGAGAATTAGCAAAGAACCAGAACAAGGACAGGAAAGGAGCTTTTTACCTTAAAACTGGTAACATATTTAAAAAATTTTTACTTTTATTTATGTGTATGTGTTTCTGTGTGTGTGTGTGTGTGTGTGTGTGTGTGTGTGTGTGTGTGTGTGTTATGTGGTATATGAATACAATGCTCAGGGGAGCCGGAAGAGGACATAGGTCACCTGAAACTGGAGTTACAGGTAAACACGTGCACCTCGGGGTGCTAAGAACTGAACGTAGGTCCTCTAGAAGAGCAGTAAGTGTTCTTAACCTGAGCCATCTCTCCAGCCCTGGAAAATGATTTCTGAGTGCTTACTCTGAACCAGGTCTAAGTATTTCATGAATATGAGCTGCTTTAATTCTAATCATGACCCCTTGTGGTCCATGATTATGGTGAGGAAACTGACCCATGGCGAGTTTATCCACTGCAGGGTTATATAGCTGGTCAGTGTAGGGGGTCTAGTTTTAAAATCTGGCTCCTTGTCTTTGTTTTCTTTCCAAGACAGGGTCTCACTATGTAGCTTTTTCTGTCCTGAAACTCACTTGTACACCAGGCTAGCCTTGGATTCACAGAGATCCACCTGCTGGGATTTGTTTCTTAACCACTGTGAAAACATTCACATACACAAAATAGACTAATTTCCAGCATAAGGTAATATTTTCTAAAGACCTAATAAGAAATACAGTAAATAAATACAAGTGTCATCCTGAGGACAAAGAAATTACTATGATAAGCAATAACTAAGAAAGGCTTTATAAAGCTGGCTGTGGTCATACATGCACGTAATCCCAGCATTTAAGAGTAGAGGTAGGAGGGTCAGGAGTTTAAGGTTATCCTTAGCAAAATAGCGTCTGTGGGGGCAGCCTAGGCTACATGAGACACTCTCTCCAAAAATAAAAATGAAAAAGGGATATATAGAAGTTATAAGAAATAAGGTGGTCTTAAAATATCTTTTGGACTATTTATTTTTATATTATGTGTATGAATATTCGCCTAAATATAAATATGTAGAGCATGTGTATGCAGTGCGTGTGGCATCCAATCCTCTGAGACTGGAGCTGCAGATGGCTGTGAGCTACCATGTGGGTGCTGGGGATCGAGCTCCAGGTCTTCTGAAGAACAGTCAGTGCTTTTAACCAATGCTCTAGCCCATAAGGTGGTCTTTAAAGAAAGCTCAGACTTAGCCATGATGGAAATGCAAATTAAAATTATATTGAAATTCCATCTCATTTTGATCAGGATGGCTGTCATCACGAAAACAGACAGCAGGGCCAGGGAAATGGACCAGGTGTAAAAGGCATGCATGTGCCCACACTCATACTTACACAATAATACAATAAAATTAATTTAAAATAGAAAGTAAACAACAAATGCTGGCAAGGATGTGGGGGTGGGGGAAGGGAACCCTTCACTTGCTATTACTAATGGGAATGTAAACTGATACAGTTAATATGAATATCAGTGTGGGCCTCCTGAAAACACAAGAACTAGAACTACCTTATGATCCAGACACAAACCACTCTTGGGTTCATAATGGAAGGAATCTTAAGTCAGCACCCCACAGCGATTGCATATGCACATGTACTGGGGCACTATTCACAAGAGCCAAGATAGGAAAAGTGGTAAGTACATACAATGGAACTTGATTCAAGTGTACAGAATGAAATTATGTCACTGGAAGAAAAAGACATGGAACCAGAAAGCATCACATTACATGAAATAAGTTAGACTCACACAGAATATTGCATGCTTTCTCTCATATGTGGATTCTAAGTTAAAATCCCCATTTTTATATCAGGCTCATATGGTAGCTCTATAAACACTCTATATATTTTAACTATATAGGAGAAAGCAAATATGCAGCAAAAATTTTCCAATTAAATATTTTATTTACAACTTAGTCTCATTTGACTTTTCAAAAGTAGCATAACATGTCTAAAACTCAATGTCTAGGATATTGTTTCTTGTTACATAATAAACCAAGACAAGAAATATTTATTGAGGTTAATGTTTAAGAGAAATAAATGTCCTTAAGCAAAGACACAGAACTAGCAGTTTTAGGGAGCACTTACTGACTGAACACTTTGTCACACTGTATTTTATATGAATGATCTCATTTAATTAAGTAACATTACTTACAGTTTTTTTTTCTCTTGAAACAAGGTTCCCCTTATAGCCCAGGTGGCCTCAAATTCTCAACTGTCCTGTTTCAGCCTCCTGAGTAGTTGGGATTATAGTCTTGTTCCACCATGCTTGGCTATTATTACTTTTTTGTTTTGTTTTGTTTGAGACAGGATTTCACTGTACAGCTCTGGCTGGCATGGGACTCACTATGTAGAACAAGCAGGCATTGAACTCACGGAGATCCACCTACTTCTGCCTCTCACGTACTGAAAATATAACTGTACACCAGAGGTGGCTCAGTGGTTAAGACCACTTGATGCTCTTGCAGAAGATCTGGGTTCAGTTCCCAGCATCCACACGGCAAAAATCCACTGTAACTCCAATTCTAGGGGCTCAAATACCTAGCACCCACTGATAGGGGAATCTAATACCTTCTACGGCTTTTGCAGGCAAAAGGCATGCACATGTATGCATACATACATGCAAGCAAAACACTCACACGCTTAAAATAAAATAATCTAAAAAAATTAAAGCATGCATTACCACATGCCTGCTTCTAGTATTCATACTTTAGTGAGGCAGAAATTGGAGTTAGAAATGTTATGCTACTCACTAACGGTCAATTAACAAGGAGCCATAAGTTATAATTTGAACTCAGGTGTCCATATTCTAGGCTTATATTCTTATTTCTATGAAGATGACCACTAAAGAAAAAAACAAACAAAGCTTTGTCTTTATACCTACCTTGAAGTCCTGCATACTTAAGTGATGACCAGTTTGGTATGTTGTAACAACCTCCACCATCTTCCTGTTCTTCTGATTCACATCGGTAAAGTACCTGATTTAGCTCAGCCAAAGTCAATTTAGAGGCAATGCTAAGAATTAGAAAATAAAGGTGATTAATAAATACACTGATATTTCATTTACGTAAAATAAAAGCAAAAAAAAATCTGCACTATAAATATTAAATGTCTTAGAAATACATCATTCTAGTTACTTTTCTGCCGCTATAATAAAAGACTCTGACCAAAACCGACTAGAGGTGGTGTGGTGGTTTGAATAAGTAGGATCCCCATAGGCGTGCATATTTGAATAGGCCAATCTGTTCTAGGGATTTCCTCAATTGAGGTGCCCTTTTTGTAGGTGACTCTAGCTATATCAAGTTGACAATAAAACCTAATCAGTACATATATATTCTAGGAACTCAGCATTTAAGTAAACATATACTATCATACTATATCACAAGTAATAATTAAGGGGCAACATGTGGTAGAAATTACATAAGAGCTAATGTCACTCCTAAACTAAGTTTATATACCCAGAGGTAGCCAACAATAAAGAATTTCATCTATGTGTCTGTGTGTTATGTGCATGTGTATGCAGGAGCCTATGGAGGCCCAAAGTAGGCATTGGATCCCCTCAAGCTGCATCACAAGCAGTTGTGAGCCACCTAACATTGGTCCTGGGAACCGAACTCTGGTCCTCTGCAAGAGCAGCAAGAGCTGTTAAATGCTTAAAAGGGCTTATTGGGAAATGTTATCATTTTTCCTATTTTCTACAGAGAAAATATTTTCCAGTTTCAAATAACACTGGACTTTTGAATTATAGCCTGTTTTTATGTTCAAGCTATCTGTGTATTATTTCTCCTGCAGTGTACATAAAATGTTTTTACATTCAAATAAAAGGACAAATACTATAGAATTGTATTACATGAAATATATAGAATATACAAATTCATAGAGAAAGATTAGAAATATATCAAGATGGGGAAGAAAGGAATATAGAGCAATGATTTCCTAAGTACAGAGTTTCTGTTTTGTGTGATGGAAAAGCCCCACAAATGGATAGTAGTATCAGGACATCATATCATGAATGTAATAAATCAATACAATTAATGTAATTAATGAATATCATAAATATAGTTATTGAATGGATACTGCGAATATAATCAATGAATACCACAAATGTAATTAATATCATGAGTATAATTAATGAATATCATGAGTATAATTAATATCTTGAATATAATTCATGCCACTGAATTGTGAACTTTAAAATGGTTACAATTGCAAATATTATGTTTATTTAAAAAAATAAGGTGGAATGTAATCACCACACCTTATATGTGTGTATGAAATTGAAGACAGCAATGGTTTTTTGTTTTTTTTTTTTTAATTTTTATTTTTTCTGGAGCTGAGGACTGAACCCAGGGCCTTGCGCTTGCTAGGCAAGTGCTCTATCACTGAGCTAAATCCCCAACCCGCAATGTTTTAAAATAAAAAGTGCCAATTTGGTTGATATGAGTGCCAAGCAAGATACAAGTCTTAGAAAAGCTTATTAAAACAGATCATAGAGATATTCAGACCCAGACAGAGGAATTTAAAGGAGAACCAATCTCAACATTGCATTATAATGTTACAGAGAAAGAGCCTAAGGTTTTCAAACAGCCAACCTTAATTTATCCAGTAACCTGACAGGAACTGCCAAATAATAGATATCCCCAAGACTGTGTAAGCTGAATGGACTCCTGTGCAAATGTTAGATTTGAGGAAATTCAAAGAAGCAATAGTCTCATATGGCATGCATTCACCATTTGTGAGGCAGATGTTAAACTTGTAGTCAACTTGTAATAGAATTATCTCTCAAGACTGGAGAAATTTGGTTACAGAAGTCTTAGAGGCTGGTCCCCAATTATAAAGGAGGACCTGGTGGAAGGATGAGGCTTAGACCATTGAACAATGGAGTAGGGCTAGAGGTGTAGGACTTGAAATTTGCCAAGAACAGCTTCTTGGGGAAGGTGATTATGCTGATGTACAAAGACAATCTTTATATGAGGACCACACCATAGTTTTAAGCCCCACAGCAGCCTTGAATGCTTGGGAAAGAATTGAAGAAGTAGGAAAGGAAATTGAATCATTTACTAAAGTTATACAGGGCCCAAAAGAAACATTCACTGATTTCTTACAAAAACTGACTTCAGCAGTAAATAGAATGATACTAAATTCAGAAGCTAGACAAATATTAACTGAATCTTTGGCTTTTGAAAATGCTAATTCACAATGCAAACGGGTCTAATTAATGGTCTTTAATTAGACAATTCAAAGCAAGATCAGCACCCTTGGAGGAATAGATCTGAGATACAATTAATGTTGAATCTCATAATCATGATGATGCTTGGATCGGAGAGGTGATTTCCAGAGGTTTGAAGAAAAATAGTAAAGTCAAATGTTTCAATTGCGGTAAATAAAGTCACTTAAAAAGGGACTGTAAACAGGGTGTTCCTAGAAATAATGTTCTTTCAAGGAATAATCCCAATAGAATGCCTCACCCTTCTAGGTTATGCAGAAGGTGTGGCAAAGGCAGACATTGGACCCACGATACAGATCAACAAGGGACAGACAAGGTAATTCCTTGCCTTTCCCACTGGGAAACACCCTGAGGGGCCTCTCAAAGGCCCCCAGGTAAAATTCCATTCAGTCCTTTCCTATCATCATGGAAGAAACTCCTTCCCAGAGCAATAAAAGAATCTAATGCCTACTGTAAAAAAACCATACTGCTCTGGATGATAGAACAGCTTTAGAAAATAAAACAAAAATTTAAGTAGAAACCAGAAATCAAAATTGATAAAGATCAGATTTGGAAACTCCCCAAAGTTAGGGTTGGGGAAAGGTCTTGTTTTTGTCTTTTCAGGAAAATAAAAACAACCATCTTGAAAAATTTAAAGACCTTTGGACAAATAAGCATCCAAAGAAGGAGAACTATCTGGAAAAAATTACCAAGAAAAGAAATAATCTGACCTAATGTAATCTTTGAAATCTTTAAATGGATGTTGGGGCCCCACAACAATGATTCCACATGGACTGTGATAACACCATTAACCTGATAAACACCACCCAAAGATTGGTTTTGGACTACAAACTGCTCAGGACAATTTCAAGATGGACAGTTGAGATGATCCAGCTTCACAGACTACTCTAGCTAGGACGACAAGCCCTGCACTTTCCTATTATGCAGAGACTGGACAACAAATGATATAGCTACCTCTCCCAGGACTTGACAATTAACCCAAAATTTTTCTTTTCAGGATCCCCTAAAGATGCCATCATTCCCCAAGACAGCAGGAAGTAATTTTAAGAATATGACACCCACAGTCCCAAGAGGTGGGGTAGGTAGTTTTTGGTCCTTCAATGGGTTATGGATATTTGTCATTGTTTTGGTGGTTGATTACAAGTTGTTATTGGTAATGGTCAGGGAAAAAGCTAAACAGAAGATTAGATTGGGGGTTCTTGTTTGAAAAAAAAAGAAAAGAAGAAAAAGAAAAAAGACAATATAGATATAAGATAAAAAGGTAGATTATTGAATCTACTTTTAAAAAGCAACTACTAGTTTTAATTATTTTACAGTGGATTGGATTTTTGTATATTGTATACACTGACACAAATTTGAGACTATTTTTGTTGGAACATACTATATATACATTTCTACTCTTTTTTTTTTTTTAAAGATTTATTTATTTATTATGTATACAGCATGTATGACTGCAGGCCAGAAGAGGGCACCAGATCTCATTACAGGTGGTTGTGAGCCACCATGTGGTTGCTGGGAATTGAACTCATGACCTCTGGAAGAGCAGCCAGTGCTCTTAACCTCTGAGCCATCTCTCCAGCCCCATACATTTCTACTCTTGTTCAAGGTATTGTACCTATACAGTTCATTTAACAATGTAATACAAATTGCTAGTCCTTGAAAGTTATTATTACAAACTATTTAGGATAATAAAGAAATGCAGGTTAGTAGTTAGTTACCTATTACAATCGAACTTATAGTCATATTAGGTATGTATTCAAGGTCAAACAGATGTATTTTAGATAGACAGGTCATCTTCAAACACTTCAAAGGTCTACAGATTATGGCATTTAAGATGTTTTAATAACAAAGACTCTTTCTTTTGTTTTTAACGACAATGAGACATATCTGCTCCTGACAACACCAATCTACTTCAGAGAAGATGATGGGCATCAATGAAACTCCATATGGAGTTTACTGTCTTTGTCAGAAAGTTAGCCACTGGGCAAGAAAGTACCCTTGCCTCTACTGCTGACAGTATACTGTCCAAAATGGACAAGCAGGACACAAAAGAAAGGACTACCAGCCAGGTGGTGGTGGCATATGCCTTTAATCCCAGCACTCGGGAAGCAGAGGCAAGTGGATCTCTGTGAGGTCAAGGCCAGCCTGGTCTACAGAGTGAGTTCCAGGACAGGCTCCAAAGCTACACAAAGAAACTCTGTCTCGAAAAAACAAAACAAAACAAAACAAAACAGACTGCCAATCCTTGCCAAGACAAGGTAGGAAGGCCCTTTAGAAAATCCTGCTTCACAGAAAAGTCTGTCAGATATGCTAGGCCTATAGGCTGAAAGATGGATGTTCCAAAATTGCAGAGGAACCTTGAGTGACTGTCCAGGCAGCCAGCTGTTTCTGCCATTTCTCACATTTTTTTGGAAGTCGCTTGTTTACATTTCCTGCTTACTCAGTTAACAGTATTTCCTTCTCCAGTCTCTAATGGAGTTGATGACTAGATAGTTATAGTTTTCCTTGTTAACAATTTCAGAAAAGAAACTCACTAAAGAGGTGTAAAATGTGTAAGTTTGAAAAACATCAAAAGGTAGTTTTTGGTTGGTAATACAAGTTAGGATAGAAAGTGAATTAGGTACAACACTTTGGATTCATCAAAATATGATAAATAATGGAGTATTTTCTCTGAATTTGTCCATTGTTAATGGGCTAGACATTATTAATGTAATTCTTGACTGATATATTGTATATAGTTACTGTACTTTTTATATATCATTTTTCTTATATTAGTTAAAATCTTCTTTTACTATTTTAGACAAAAAAAGGGGAAATGTGGTGATATATTTGTAATCTAAGAAATAAAGCTTGCCTGAAGATCAGAGGACAGAGCTAGCCACAGAGTTAGTCATAGAGGTCAGGCAGTGGTGTCACACACCTTTAATCCTAGTACTCTGGAGGCAGAGGCAGAGATCTGTCTGGATTTCTGTGATTTTAGGCCACACTGGGTCACACAAGACTAATCCAGTCTAAAAGAGAAACAGACCCAGACAGTGGTGGCACATACCTTTAACTCCAGCACTTGGGATCACACACCTTTAATCCCAGCGTTAGAAAGGTTGAAACAGCCGGGCGGTGGTGGCACACACCTTTAATCCCAGTACTCGGGAGGCAGAGGCAGGCGGATCTTTGTGAGTTCAAGTCCAGCCTGGTCTACAGAGAGAGAGATCCAGGAAAGGCACAAAGCTACACAGAGAAACCCTGTCTCGAAGAAAAAAAAAAAAAAAAAAGGTTGAAACAGGAAGTGATATGGCTGGGCAGAGAAAGGAATATAAGGTGGGAGGAGACAGGAATTCACTCTCTTGCAGATGCTCTGTCAGGCTAAGGAGTTGGTGAGGTATGAGGTGGTGGTTGTGGCTTGCTCTGCTTCTCTGATCTTTCAGCTTTCACCCTGACATCTGGCTCTGGGTCTTTATTATAAGACCATTTAGGATTCGTGCAACAGTGTGGCTTTGTTAGAGGAAGCATGTCATTAGGGGTGGGCTTTAGGGTTTCAGAAGCCTAAGTCAGGCCCAGTGGCTCTCTCTCTTTCTGCTGCCTGTGGATCCACTTGTAGAGATCACAGCTACTTCTCCAGCACCATGTCTGTCTGCATGCTCCCATGTTCCTCACCATGATGATAATGGACTAAACCTCTGAAACTGTAAGCTGCCACCCCAATTAAATGTTTTCCTTTATAAGAGTTGCTATGATCATGGTGTCTCTTCACAGCAATAGAACACTGACTAAGACAATAGTTGAAATTGTATTTTCTTAGTTTTCTTAGTTGCTCAGGTAATTTCACTTCACACAACCAGCATTTTCTGTGAACACATATCTTCTTGAATGTATCCCTTTTCTCTTATTTTGTTCTACTTCAAGTTAGAAAACTGTTGTGCTTTGCTCCCTTTCCACAGCTCCAGTTCAAGAACCAGGACCATCAAATAAGTGAGCAGGCCCACTGCCCTTTCCTCTCTAGGACAGTATTTCCTAGCACGTAACCAGTGGACTCCTTGCACAAAAGGCACCCAGGAAGCTTTAAAATGCAGACTTTTTTGTTCTTACTTTGAAATAATCTGAGTGGGTCTAAAAAGAAATGTCCTTTTTTATATAACATTCTAGAGCCATACACAACTATTCCATCACAGACTTTTTTTGGTAAGTAATTGCTTCACTAGAATATTTTGAATTAAGATCCTCAGTGTTTAAAAACTCTTACAAAACAACCAAAATATTGAACACTACAGAAAAACAGGCTACTGCATAAAATGACATTTAGCCAAATAAATACAAATGGATAAAACATTAGTTTAACTAATATTTAAGATGAGACGTTAAAGTATTTTATATTTACCAGTTTGATTAGTAATCCTGACCAGGTACTATGTGTCAAATACTGTGCCAGGTGGTTTACATAAATAATTCTTACAACTCTTTATAAAAGAAACTCTAATTGTAATAACTGTTCAAAGCGTTACTTCCTTTTTTCTAATTTAATTTAATTTAATTTTTTTTTGAGACATGATCTCTCTACATAGCCCTGACTGTCCTGGAATTCACTTTGCAAACCAGGCTGGCTTCAAACTCACAGAGATCCGCCTGCTTCTGTCTCTGCCTCCCAGGTGCTAGGATCAAAGACATGTAACACCATGCCTCACTTCTTTTATTTTTTGCAGGGTCTAATGTAGCTCAGGCTGGCCTCAAATTCACTATGCAGTCAAGGATGACACTGAACTTCTGAGCATCCTGTTTCTTCCTTTGAAGTGCTGTGATTATAGGTGTATACTACCATGTGGCACTAGGGAACAAACCCTGGGATTTGTGCACGCTAAGAAAGTATTCTACCAACTGAGTTATAACCCTAACCAGGTCTATCTTCTCACAGCCCCTCAGAGTCTGAAATAGAATTCAAACCCAACTTATGCTCTATCTTTTGTTGATGTTTTAGAGACAAAGTCTCACTAAGTATTCCTGGCTAGTCTGGAACTCTATGTAGATCACACTGGCCTTGAACTTACAGGATCCTCCTGCCTCTGCCTACTGAGTGCTGCACACTTTATGCTCTTAAATATAACATTATAATAATATATATTCATTATTGGCAAAGATGAAACTCTTACATAAAGCTGAACATGCTCATTGATATAATCTTTCCAGAGGTTACTTTACAGAATGGATTAAAAGCTCCAAATATGTGATACACTCTAACCCCAGACTCCATTTCTAGAAATGTAACTTAGTGCTAGTGACAGCACACATGCTAAGCAGCTATCAGACAACAGGCATGGCGTCACATGTTTCCCATGTTTTATCCTGGTTAATCTTAAGAGGGAAATACTGCTGTTAGCTCCACTGTCCAGAAAATTCTACATGACTTGGCCAAGATCATGCTGACAGTGTTGAAGCTTTAGCTAAACTTAGGTCTAAAATGGATATTCTTCAGCACGATGTGGTACCACACAGCAAAGGAATATTTAAAAGCTTAGCAAAAATCAGGGTACCAAGATACCCATAATAAGGAATAATTAGAAGCACTTTAGATATCTCAGAGTCGATAATTACTAAATTTATTATGACATTGCTATATATAAAACAATAATATGTTGACATTAAAAATGATATGGTAAGCAGTATAATGTATGCAACTAAATCTTGGAGAGATCAGAAAAATCATGCATGTGCATGTGCAGGCATATATACATTTAGAATCTATAGAGAAAGAATATATAAGCATGAAAAGGTGCACAGGTGAGCACATGCACAAATGATGAAGTGATAGACTGAAATGTTAACAGTGGCTGAGGCTGACATCAATGGCCTGCAGACCACACTTTGAGTAGTAGCAAGGAGAGAAAGTATGCTTAAAACTGCCCAGATCAAGCCAGGGGTAGCGCATCATTGTTGAGGTGGTAGATCTATAAAATAGGGAATACTTACGAAGCGAAGGGGGTTTTTAATATAGGATTTGAGTTGTCAACAGCAAGGCTTCCAGATTTAAATAGAGAGCTGAACTGGGTCAGGTGATTTCGAAGAATTCCAACAGCGACTTGAGCATGTGGATCAAGACTAACTCTGAATAATGTTTATAAAAAAACAGGTTAACTTTTAGTGTATTCAAACTTAACAAGATACACAAACTATTTTTTTTCTAGATTTTTAAAAAATGTTATGTGCCTCTGTGTGTACAAATTGAATGTGTGTGGGTGCGCGGAGAGAGCAGAAGAACACATCAGATCCTCTGGAACGGGAGGTACAGGTGGTTGTGAGCACCTGACATGGCTCTGGGAACTGAACCAGATCCTCTACAATATCAGCAAGCACTCTTAACCCCTGAGCCAACCCCTGATCCCCCCAAATATTTACAGTGTAAGTAAAGCCAACCATTTGAACTCTAATTAACATACCTGAATATGATAACACTTCCTGGTGATAGGTTTTCAAATTCTATTTCCTGAATATATTCATTGGGACCCTTTGTAGAAACTCCAGCTTGTTTGACAATTTTACTTTCATGAAGCTTAAAAAAGATACAGAAAATCCATTCATTAACTAATTTAAATTTCTTAAAATATTAAGCGCGGTGAAAACCAGAACCCCATACCTGGATGTGCTCTCTGAGTTCCACTGTCACGTTCGGCATCCCATTGATTGAACTCTCATCTTTTTTATACGGTTTTGTATCCCTCTCAACTGTTCTAGCTTCAAGAACCACTTCTTCAATTTTGCCTGGGAAAATATAAACATTTTAACAAAAACTATTCTAATGTACATTCAAAATTTAGTTAGGAGAGAGACTCTTTAAAGATCAAATACTCACATAACAAGAGATGAAATTACCATTTAGTGAACTGGATAATGGGAATGTTCTGAGAATGATCAGGATCAACACAAATCCTGAGACAGTACTGTGTTCTCCAAGAGTTCTCTAAGGTAACTATGGAGCTGGGAGTGTAGGTCAGTGGAGCAATGTATGCTTGGCATATGTGATACCCTGGGTGCAACACCCAATACCAAAAAATACTAAATAAACAAAAGGAAAACTAAGTAAGATATTAGCAAAGACCGGATCAGATCACTAAAGCAGGTAATGAATATTTAACCCTAAAATTCTTTAGGTTGACAATTTTTGTTGTTATTTTTTGTGTTTTTGAGATAGGGTTTCACTGTGTAGCCCTGGCTATCCCGGAACTCACTCTGTAGACCAGGATGGCCTCTAACTCACAGAAATCTGACTGCCTCTGCCTCCCCAGTGCTGGGATTAAAGGCGTGAGCCACCACCGTCTAGCTAGGTTGACAATTTTTAAAAGTTGAAGCCATAGATATTTAGAAACTAGCAAGAAATATATAGGCTGGGCATGGATATGTGAATCTGTAATCCTAGCAACTTAAGAGGCTGAGACAGAACAGCACCTCTAAGTCCAGGGCTAGCCTCGTAGGTTTTAGGCTAATCTGTATGACTATGTTCCTGTCACCTTAAAAAAATACACACACAAATACATAGACACACAGACACACAAACAGAATGTTTTTTTTTTAGACTCTTCATTCTATTAACAAGCAGTTGCTACTTGTGTAGGAGTATGCTGTGTTATATATACTATATTATCTAAAATAGTAAGGAGTAAAATGTAGACATCTAGCAAAAAGTCAAAGAACAATAAGGGAAGATCTCAGGGACATATAAATGTCAAAGATAGACAGACTATATACTTAGAGACAGGACTTCAGTCCTTGAAGGCTATAAATAATCATATATCAGTGGGTAAAAAGACTACATAGAGAATAATAAAAATATCTACTTGGCTGAATGCCAGACTGACAGAAGGCTAGAATGGTAGATGAGGATGGGTTATGAACAGTCTTAATATTTGTCTTTTAAATACACACACGTGTATATATGCGTATATAGTACGTGTATAGATGTTATGCACATGTAAAAATGGAAATATAGACACATGTTATCCACAGTATAAGGAAACACATGTTTATATATATTAGGAAAAAAAGGGATACATTAAAATGCAAACAAAAGTATTTCACAACTCAAACAATGTTAATGTTCAGGAATATTTTTGTCTAGATTTTGTTCCATGCAGTGAAACTGCTCCATCTAAGTTCTTTTCTGAACCAAGTTTATATGTCATATATGACATATGAAGACAATGTGCTAATGTAACTTCGTGATGTAATTCCCCCAGTGCGTGGGTTAGATTACCAGGGATGCACATTTGAGGCACTTCTTTGCTGTAAAATGAAGTCTTGGGATTCCTAAAAGCAGTCCTGGACACAGCGACAACCGACTGGTGGATGCTGGGTGAGTGCCTTGTGACCGCCACTATGTCTTCGTCCACTTGGTCCACGTACACCTGAGAAGTGGGGGAAATTGGCTCAGAGCTGCGTCTGGAAACAAGGGCTCAGTCCAGAAGGTCTTCCTTTGAAACGGAAAGTCCAGAGGGCAATTTTTTAAATTTCATTTCTTACTTGAATGAAACCCTTGGCTCCCAGCTCTTGATGGAGTCGATTGATGGCACACCTGGCTGCAATAATCCCACTCTGGACATTAACATCTCCTGCATTTGACGGCGACGCCCCAGCATTCCATTTAGTATAAAATCGTTCTTCAGCGACCACTGAGATCTGACGAGGTAAAGCTCGGTCACATGCACATGTTAATTACAATGAAAACGTGGATAAAATGACCAGTGCTGCTGGCCATGCGGATTCAACACACCTGATGGGGCACTAGCTCATCATAGCCTCTTGTACTTCCACTAGCACAACACGCCATGGAGACAATCGTGGTACTTGGAAGAGCATCGTAGGCTGATCTGTGCTAGAAAAGAAGAAAGCAGAAACTCACGTTCCTCCAAATGCCAAGTGACATGCACACTCCATCAGCCAAGAACAAGTACAGACACACTATGTAAGGCACGTGATTTGTTTCAAAACAACAAAACACTTCAAAATCAAGGCATTTCAACCATTGAAAAAGTATGTGGATATCACTGCCATCAAGCACCAGACGGCTAAATATTGAAACATTTAGCAACACTAGGCAGTACCAGAAACAGGTTGATGCTTACCACAATTGGACACTCATTGTCGTGGGTGATGTCCATAAACAGGGCATGCGCAATAGCTGGCATCAGAGGCCTCAAACAGGGCTGCACAAAGGACCCGACGGGCTCCCCGCCGTATCGGTAAACTAACCTGCCCTCTTCGTGACTGTTATATGCGCTCATTGCCTCTGCAGACAGAACAGACAGTTTACTAACCCCGTTTCTCACAATGTCCAAGAGAAGGTTAGAGTCTGAGCATGACTGACTTCCAAGGCATATCAACGTTATTAAAAGTGGGGTTAAGAAATTAAGCAAATGTCACCAACTCCAAGTGACCAACACTTCACTACAATTTAACTGGAGAAACAACTTGGGTAGAAAAAAAAGATCAATAGCTGTTCACTGGGATGCTGATTATATTAAATCTATGGGAAAAATATCTAAAAAATGCATCATATAGTAGTAGGTTAAAACAGATTTGTGTATTTTCGAAATATACAAATATGGTTCTGTTTTTGAGTCAGTACCTCACCACACCTACCTCTCTCCCTTTCTCACTCGTCCTTTCAAATCAATTAATTACTTTTGTGGACATATTGTGTGTGCACAGGTGCCACCATATGTGTACAAGTCAGAGGACAACTTTCAGGAGTCTGCTGTCTCCTTCCACCATGTGGGCTCTGGGGACCTAACTCAGATCACCTGGCTTGGGGACAAGCATCTTTACTCACTGAGTCATCTCACCCGCTTTCTTTCCTTTTATTTTTTGAGACAGGATCTTAAAAAATGTATCCTGGCCTGGAGAGATGGCTCAGAGGTTAAGAGCACCAACTGCTCTTCCAGAGGTCCTGAGTTCAATTCCCAGCACCCACATGGTGGCTCACAACCATCTGTAATGAGATCTGGCGCCCACTTCTGTGTACATAATAAATAAATAAATCTTTAAAAAAAAATGTATCCTAAGCTAGCCTGGAACTTATGTAGTGCAGGCTGGTCCTAAACAT
Source organism: Peromyscus melanophrys (assembly GCA_902168415.1). Classification (NCBI taxonomy): domain Eukaryota; kingdom Metazoa; phylum Chordata; class Mammalia; order Rodentia; family Cricetidae; genus Peromyscus; species Peromyscus melanophrys. The sequence goes on along the minus strand of CABHPR010139311.1, from coordinate 13,918 downwards.
GTGATCTTCTTGCCTCAGTCTCCTAAGCGGTGAGATTACAGGTGTAAACCATCATACCTGACTTCACTGGTCTTTCTATTTGAAATTAAGTATCTTAGCACAAACTAGAAATTTTACCTGTTAAAAGGTATATTAGGTATTGCATATCAGAGCTATTACATGCCTTGTAATCCACTTAAACAAAAGCGAAGCATCTCATGCTATGGAACAATCCTCTTGTTCACTGTAAAGATTTCTCACTCAAACTGGTTTAATAAAATGCTGATTGGCCAGTAGCCAGGCAGGAAAGCATAGGAGGGGCAACCAAACTAAAGATGATGGGAAGGAGATGGGCAGAGTCAGGAGTTGCCAGCCAGATGCAGAGGGAACAGGAGATGAACCAGTACATGGCAAAGCATAAATAGAAATATGGGTTAACTTAAAATGTAAGAGCTAATTATTAATAAGCCTGAGCTATTGGCTGAGCATTTATAATTAATATAAGCTTCTGTGTGGTAATTTGGGAAGTGGCTGCTGGGTATTTGGGAACAGGCAGTCAGGACAGGAAATATCCCTTTATATATGGCGTTCCAACTTGTGGCCAAAATTTCCACATAAAACCTGACAAAGCTTAAAAAAGGATTCCAAACACATAAAATTAGAGTCAAATTCGACTTCTTGGTAACTGCTTTTTCTCCGGTGGGCTCTGTTTGCTGAGAGTGAACAGAGGCATGGCTCCTTTAAGAGATGGTTTCCTGACTCAGCGTTAGCAGCAAAAACCACGCAGCTCTTTTAAGAGGTCCTGCTACCAAACGTTTAAATGGTATTTATGAGTAGTGGGTGGCATACTACTCGGTGGCAGTGTGAACCCAGAAACTTCTCAGAGTTGGGGCAATAAATGTGGCTTCACCATGAAGCTAAGCTCTCAGAACCAAAGAATGGGGTAGAGCCAGCCACTAAAGCCACCACTTTGGTCCTAGCCATACCTCTTAGCAGTTTAAAGATTCATGTGGTCAGCAAAAGATAGAGATATACAGTAAAGACAGAGTAAGACAAAAAACAAAACAAAAACCCTCTAAATGGTTTACAGTGTGTTTAAAAATATATATAGGCTTGGGAAAGAAAAGAAAAAGGGTAGAAAAAGGTCTTAAAAAAGAAACAGAGTAATAAAAAATATAATAAGCCATGTAAAGATGGAAAATAAACAGAGAGTCTGGATTACGTATATTAATGTGTTGTCTTTAAAATTTTTGGCTGCTAAGAGACCTTTGATTATGGAAACTGGTAGATTAAATCAACCTATATATTTTAAAAATATCTTGACTTCAAAATTTAAGTCAAAAGATGTGTTACTCTTAGAAAGAGGTTCTGCATTTATTTCTACAGGAGAGGCTCTGGATTCATTCTGGGTTAAGAAAAAATCAGGTCTGCTCAAGAAAGACCCCCTGAAAAATCTCTGATGGGAACTGATGGCCCAGATTGTCCATCATTTCAGAGCACCTCTGTTGCAGTTTCCTCTGAGTTCTGCATCCAGAACAGCTTCAAGGCTGCTTGCTGAGATGATCCAGTCTCACAGACGACTATAGCCAAGACTTAACCATTATCCTAAATTTTCTCAGGGTCCCTCAAAGATTATCAGCACTCCCAATCAGCAGGAAGTAGTCTAGAGAACTACACCCGCATTCCCAAAATATTGGTTACAAATGTTTTTCATTGTTTAGGGGGGTTGGTTACAAGTGTTATTGGTAATGGTCAGGAAAAAAGCTGAACAAAGGAGATTAGATTCAGGGATCTCATTCTAAAAAGAAAAAAGGGGGATACAGAAATTATAGGATAAAAGGGTAGATTATTGAATCACTTTAATCCATAAAAAAGCTACTAATCTCAGAATGTTTTACATTGATATGGATTTTAGATTTGGATTTTAAAATTGTTCCAAATTTAAAGTTAATTTTGTTATACTGTATGTATATTTCTACTCTAGTTTAGGGTATTATGTTTATGCAGCTCATTTAAAAATGTAATATATAATTAAGAAATATAGATTAATAGTCATCTATAATAGTCAAACTTATAGTCATGTTAGGTATGTTTTCAAGGTCATACACATATATTTAGATAGATGATCTTCAAACACTTCAAAGACTTACAGAATATGGAATTTAATATGTTTAATAAACTAAGGCCTTTCACGACAGTGAGACATATTTGCTCCTGGCAGCAAAAATCTACTTCAGAGAAGATGATTGGCATCAAAGAAGCTTCATATGGAGTTTGTTTTCTTTATGGCAAAAGCTAGCCATATGGGCAAAGAAACTGGCCATGCCTCAATTGCTGAGTTACTGTTCAAACTGGACAGAAGGACACAAAAGAAAGTGACTGCAGAACTTTGCCAAGACCAGGTAGGACAGTCCTTCAGAATTCCCTGTTTCACAGTTAAGTCTATAAGATATGCTAGGCCTGTAGGCCAAAGAGGATGACCCAACGTTACAGAGGAACTTTGGGTGACTGTCCAGGCAGACTGATGTCCCTGTCAGTATGTAATATTTCACCCTTCTGGGGTCTTTGATGGAGTTGAAGACTAAATGGTTATAATTATAGTTTTCCTTAGATATATAGATACAAAAATTTAGGCTCACCAAGATAAGATAGATAATTAGGTATTTTCTCTAATTTTGCCAAATACAGATAGACTGGATACTGTAACTGTAATTCTTACTTGATAATCGTTTTTGTTGTATATAATCTTACATAATTTTTATAATCTATGTTAAAGTTAAAACCTTCTTTTTAATTAGACGAAAGGGGGAAATGCTATAGAACAATCCTCTTGTACACTGTAAAGATTTGTCACTTAAATTGGTTTAATAAAATGCTAACTGGCCAGTAGCCAGGCAGGAAGTATAGGCAGGGCAACCAAACTAATGATGATGTGAAGGAAATGGGCAGAATCAGGAGTCACCAGCCAGACACAGAGGGAGTAGGTGAACGTGCCATGCTAATAAAGGTACCGCCATGTAGCAAAGCATAAATAGAAAGATGGGTTAACTTAAAATATAAGAGCTAGTTAGTAATAAGCCTGAGCTATCAGGCGAACATTTATAATTAACATAAGCTTCTGTGTGGTAATTTGGGAAGAGGTTGCTGGGTACTGGGGAATAGGCGGTTGGGATAGGAAACATCCATTTACAATCTCAGATAGGAAATGGACTTCAGTGAGCCTACCTCTTATTAAGGAACTGATGCCCAGTCTAGTAACAAAGATATTGTCCAGCTCTTCGCTTCCTGTGAACAGCTCAGCCACTACATAAAGATTGGGCTGTAATTTTCTAGCAGCATCCAGCATGTACTGCAAAAAGCATAGTCACAAATGTAAAAGAAAGAAGAGAGCAGGACGGAGAGGGAAGGAGGGGACAAGACTAGGTGTGGATTGACATGAGACAGGTACAAGAGAACACAAAAGGAAGTACCAAATGAAGTTTGGTGTGCACATGTAAGACACCATGAAAGATCAGCACCCGTGGGGGCCCGAGGGTTTACAGAGAACAACAGTGAAAAGAAGATTAGGTTTGTAGACACAGGGACAGAGGGGAAGGAAAGAGAAAAAAAGAAAATGTTAGTGTCATTAAATACACAGCCTGTGACAGACACTGCAATTCTGCCAGACTGCCCCTGTTTTTATTTGTTCTTAATACCTCTAAGAAGATTATTAATCTCTGGGGGGCTAATTAAGTCAGAACTGATAGTTATATCTGATGGTGAATTATTTAGTAAAGGTTAGGCTAAACTCATTCTGTAGATGACAACAAATGCCAGCACCTTAAGCACTTCTACATGTGCGTGTGCATGTGCGTGTGCGTGTGTGTGTGTGTGTGTAATGCATATGTAACATTGGTGCTACTGATTTACCAGAGAAACAGATAATAGTGGTTAATAATCAGATTGTTACCAATTTTTTTGAAGGAATTCTTACGCAGAGGTTAGTAAAATACCTGCAATTTTATTAGCTACAAAGTAGAATCCTAGAGGACTTTGCCATTTAAATTTAATTTGCTATATAACATTATAGCAATGTTACAAATATGGCTTTTTTACTGTTGCTAAAAGCACAGCTGAAAAAGACTCTCTGCTTAATTTTTAGAGGTAAATATTGTTCTACCAGCCTGGTTAATGCTTCCTATCAAATCCCTCCCATTAAAACCATCTGGAATCACAAAAACACATGCACATACACACAGAGAGAAAAGTGAACTAAATAAGTTAATGTTTTTTATATAAGCACTTTTTCTTTTCATTTTTTGAGACAGGGTCTCTCTATGTAGCCCTGGTTATCCTGGAACTCACTCTGTAGACCAGGCTGGGCCTCAAACTCACAGAGATCACCTGCCTCTGCCTTCTAGTGCTGGGATTAAAGGCGTGTGCGCCACTAAACCAGGCTTATAAGTACATATTTTCACAAACCGTCACTTTAAAAACTACTAAATTTATCTTTATAAGAGGTAGAGTAAATACTGACATTGCTCATAAGTCCAAAGAACAGATTACAGTTAGCTTTCATTTATGTTTCTAAAGGTGACTGATTAAAATTGAATCAATGACACTCAAACTAGCTTTAATATGCCACAGAGTTAGTGTTTAAATGTCCATTATAAGGGCTAGGGGTTATAGCTCAGAACAGAACACAGTACTGCAATGTGCAATGCCCAAGTACCCCTAAAATGAAAACAAAAGCCAAAGTTGAATAATCACTATAACGTATAATATGCTACTCAACTTTACATTTTTTTTTAAGGATAGCCTCAGTGATTTTTTTTTTTTAGATTTATTTATTTATTTATTATGTATACAGAAGAGGGTGCCAGATCTCATTATAGATGGTTGTGAGCCACCATATGGGTGCTGGGAATTGAACTCATGACCTCTGGAAGAGCAGTCGGTGCTCTTAACCTCTGAGCCATCTCTCCAGCCCTCAACTTTACATTTATAATATATATTGGAAATAACCTAAAAGACATCTTAATATTTTACATATTGTCAATAAAGTTATCATGCATATTATTACATAAAATTATGATCTTTTTTCTAAATTTAAAAACTAACTGACTAAGCATTTTATAGCCTAGTATTCTGTAACAGTTATATCAAAAGATTGTTAGAGGCTGGGCATGGTGATGCACATATTTAATCTCAGCACTATGGAGGCAGAGGCAGGTGGCTCTCTGCGTTTGAGGCCAGTCTGATCTACAGAACCAGTCCCAGGACAACCAGGGCTACACACTGAAATCCTGTCTCAGAAAATCAAAAACAAAACCAGGTTGTTAGAATTAGATAAGCTGTCATATGTGTCAAACATTACTACTAAATCAAGAGCAGTGTACAAGAGCAGACTAGACCTGTGTGGCAGGAACTTCGGGGAGCTACCAGATGTCACTGTATTTCTTTTGTCAAGGAAAAGGAGTTGTTCGTACCTCAGCCACGTGAAGAGGTGTGGAGTGGCAGTTGTCAAGACGCACTCCCTGGAAGTAAGTGGCAGTTATCTCAGTGTATTTCTTCATGTGTGCCCACAGATAAGGACAGTCCTCTGGCTTATTCCCATAGCGCAATTTAACACTGTCACCCCAGCAAATCAGTTCTCTCCTTAAATAAACCTCTGAGCCTGTAAAAGAACAACTGCCTTCAGTGGTGCATGAAATTGGATGACAACAATTATCTCAAGGAAACAATGCTGTTTTCAAACTGTTATTTCTTCCATAAATGATATTCTGGCTAAATTTAAAAAATTAATTATGATTTTATCTTATGTGTATGTGTGTTTTGCCTGCATGTATGTCTGTATATCATGTATGTGCTTGGTGCTCTCAGGAGCCAGAAGAGGGTGGTTGATTATCTGGAACTGGAGTTGCTCTAAACTGCTGAGCCATTTCTCCAGTCTCCTGGATAAAATTACATCTAAAATGAGGGTGAGAATATAGCTCAGGTATATAGCACTTATGTGTGTAAAAGGCACTGGGTTGAACTCCCAACACTTTGGGGGGAAAAACGTAAAATGGCATAGGATGAAGTTTCAAGACATCAATTTTAGCTCATAACTATTCTGTAAAAAGTTCTAGCTTTAGAGTCCCTCTTAAGATGTAAGCTCAATATACAAAGTTCAAGCTCTTTCTTAAGGAGAAACATTTACAGTGATATTCTGTTTTTAAAACTTTAGTTCTTGTTTTGAGAGAGGACTTTGAGCAAGTTCCTGGAACTCACTCTAGACCAGGCTGGCCTCGAACTCACAGATCCGCCTGCTCCTGCCTCCCCAGAGTTAGCATTAAAGGTGCATGACACCACGCCCCGAAGTTTTACACACATTTTTAAAGCTCCAGCTCTACCCTTAAATTCTCCTTGCCACCCCTTTTAGCAACAGGTATATTAAAGCCATGGTATACAGGAGAATGGCTTTTTTCCTTTAGACTTACCAGAAAAGGGGAGACAGAAGAACCTTAACTCAAAACTATATTCTTTAAAAATAAATACAATTTTTAAATTAACTGTAGTGTTACTAAAATAAAGCCTTAGCCCTGGAATTCTGGGGGAGAAAAGTACAGCAATAGGTTTGCTCCAGTGAAGAAGCTGCAGAGAAGACTAAGAGCGAGGAGGAAGGACTCTGAGGATAACTGTCTCTAGCTTGCCTTTCCAGTTAACTTCTCTGGCCAGTAAGTGAAAACACCTTACAACAATGCAGTCTAACAAAAGTGGTTTCTAACTTACTTTTTAAAATGCAGTGGAGGGGCTGCAGAGATGACTCACTGGTTAAGAGTCCTGGCTACTATTCCAGAGGACCTGGATTCTACTCCCAGCACCCACGTGGTGGCTCACAGTATCTATAAATTCAATCCCAGGGTACCTGACGGCCTCTGTGGGCTCTGCATGCATGTGGTACACATACATACATACATGCAGGCAAAACATCCATACACATTAAAAAAGGCAATAGAATATTCTGCTTAAACTGAATCCTAAGTAGACGGACGCTATATGAAACAGACACATAACAGTTAGTTTGGGAAAATGAGAGGCGGGGGTGAAGGAGACAGGTTCACTCTCAAACTGATGCATTTCTGATACCTCTAGCCAAACAGTTTAAAAGCCAAGAACCCACTGTAAAAACAAAAACAACCAATAAAACAGATCCCAGTTTGGGCCTTCCACAAGCTCCCCATCTAGAGAGAAGTGAAAAGTCAGGGACCTGGCTCAGCGAAGTTGCGAAGGGGATCATCGCCCATCACCCATCCATTGTGTGCCATCAGGAAGCAAGCTTTATCTGGGAGGTGCATCATGGACTCTTCTGTGGATAAGGCCATTTCTTCAAAGGGGAAAGTAAAATACCTAGGGAGAGAGAATAAAAGAAGGTCCACACAAAGAAACTCCGTGAAGAGAATGAAAAGGAGCAACGTTAAAAACTTGAAGAACTAAAATGAAAAAATTGAAGAATAGCTAACATTAAATAACCTTCACAACTTCATAGAATTATAGGGAAACCACTGAGGATTTCCTACCCTTTAGCTGCCTAACATACGCTGTGTGCTTTATAAAAGGTTGATTAATTTTATTTTGTAGATGAGTATTTTGCCTGAACATACTGAGTACACTGTGTGTATGGTTGGTGGCCGTGGGGGCCAGAAGAGGACAACGCATCCGTGGAACTGGAGTTATGGGTGGTTCCACCAAGCAGAAGCTGGGAACCCAGGTGCTCTTATTTGCTGAGCCATCCTTCTAGCCCTGATGCTGCACGTTTTTATGTAAGGAGCTAGGTGCTTGCTCTCTCCGACTAGCACTGAAGTTACTACTGCCGAGTGCTATCCGTACAGCGTTTCCAAAAGTTCATGCACTGGAACCTTAACTCCTTTGCCCCTCCCCTTCTTTAGACACAGCCTCACTTTCCAGCACAGGGACCTTGAGCTTGGACTTCTCCCGTCTCTGCTTCCATACTGTGGGATTACAGATATGTGCCACCACACCAGGTGTGGAGCCTTAATTCCTTAACGTGGTGGTACTGGGAGATGAAGCCCAGTGACAGGTGTCCTGGTTCTGGGCAGGACTCCCTCGTGAGTGGATTAACATCTTTCTCTTCTGGGTGAGTTCTTGCATAGTTATCATGATGGTGGTTTTCAGAAGCCACCTTGTGTTTTGTGTCTTCACTCACTTGCCTGTCATCTTCCTGCCATGAACTGAGACAGCCCAGCCTTGGCCAGAAAATGAGTAGATACTGCTGCCATGTTCTTAGACTTCCTGGCCTGTGGACCCTGAACCAAATTAAACTCCCTTTCTTTATAAATTACCCAATCCTGGGCATTCTGTTTTAGCAACAGAAAACAGACTGACATTAAATATGCAGTTCTCCAGAAATACCAACATAAATAAATGTAATTTGGTTCAAACTGCTGATAGGTTTTTCTAATTGAAGACTTGTCTATGAAAATTAATCAGTAATAAGCCTATTTCTGAATCAGAACTTCTATTTCAATATACTGTATTGAAGAAAAAGAAATATTAGGTCAAGTTGAAAAGTTAAATGCTCTCAACTTTTATTATCATCAAGAGGACATTTTTTAAAACAGAATGTATACCTGGTAACTAAAGGATGTTTTCTAGTGACGGGTCCTAGTTTAGGGCCATGGCCAGCCAGTCGTTCATAAAACACGTTTCCCAAAAGACAATTAACGGCCTAGAAAACATTGAATTACGTTACAATGCCAGTGAAAACGCCAGGGACTCAGACTCAGAGAAAAGCAGCGATTCAGAGCTGGCTGGACCTGTTCCTGATGGCAGCTGGTGAGGTGGTGCTTCTCTGCATTCAACTCCTCCAGTCTCTTACGGAACCAGTTACAGCACTCTTCAATTGCAGCTGGCCCGGCGCTAGCGGACAGAGGAAAACAAGCATTGGTGCTTTTAAAACCCAGACTTGAACATTTCCCAACAAGTGTCACAGAAATCTAAACACTGTCATCGGGACTGTGGAGCTTTTTCAGTTGTAAAAGTTTTAATTACACGTTTAGCAGGATGGCCTGACACAGAGATTGTAGGAAAGGTCAGGTGTTGAAATTGTAAAAACAGGGCAGATTACTTGGTTTTATTTTTAAAAACATTTCACATTTATTATTTCTTAAGTATGTAGAAGTTGTGTATGTGTATGGGTGTGCATAGCATGTGTGGTGGTCAAAGGACAGCTTTCCAGAGTGGATTTTCTTCTTCTGAGGATCAATTTCAAGTGGTCAGCAAGCGCCTTTGCCTACTGAGTTGCCTCATCAACCCTGTCTTTACTCATTTTCAATGAAAGTTTTAATGAACAGTATCAGTTCTTATGAGTAACACCACCGGGCAAATGCATAACATACTCATGTGGTACAAAAGTCGCCAGCGCGATGCTCATATCCACAGCACAGCCGAGCCGTCTGTACTCAGGGTCCTGAATAATTGTAAGATGTTCCTTTGGATCAGGCTTAGTTACTCTCCTGTTTTCTGAAAGAAAGAAATAATGGTATTTTAAATGCAAACATTCACAGAAGATTGTAACTGTCACTTTTCAATTTTTCAGTACATAACTATTTCACAGAAAATAAAACAAAAAGTTAACAGGGATATTTCCTTCCTCCCTCCCTCTCCTACTTACACACAAATGTGCTTCTCCCTCCCTAGTGCTGAGATTAAAGGCACGCATCACTGTGCCAAGAAAAATTGGAGTTTTGTACTGTAAAAATCCCACAAACATTATCCATAAAGATTTAATAATGATGCTAACTACAGAGAAAGAGTCATCCCTTTAAGAGTAACCTTCAATGTCTTAAAAAGTGATAGGGACAACCTAGTTTAAAGTCTTTACCTTGAATGAGAAGTGTTCTAAATTGTTCAACTGCTTTGTGAATGTCTACTTGGAAAAACTCCCAGAGCTGAATCCTTGGGAAAATGTCCTCCCAAATTATTTTCCGAATGCACTGAAAAATTTCAATGTTAAAAACAACATAAAATATATCAGACCACATTCCTTTCTCCATATTCTACACATTTCCACTTATATACAGTTAACTTGCTCTTTGGAAGTTTGTGGGGTGGTCTTCTACACACACTTACATTCATGTGGTGATCATTTTCAATCAAAGCGGGGACTCCTTTTTCTCTGTACTTCCCATCTGCCACATCACAGGAGAAATGCCAAAGTGCTCTGTCTAGGACCCAGGCAGGTTTCAAGTGTGGAGAATTAACAAGATTATATGCAGATTCCGGATGTTCGTGGATCCACTTACTATTAGTAGCTTAAAGAAAAGGGAAGAACACATCTTGTAGTCAGACTGGACTTTATAATCACTATTATTTCTAGTTTATTGTTATTTAGTAAGTAACTTATTTACTCAGTGTTTATTTGTACCTACAATAAATAAACAGATGAAAACAGGATACACTAAGAACACAGATCTGATAATAAAAGTTAAACCGAGCAAGGCATGGTGGCTTGTATTTACTTATTTAGTGATTTTTCAAGGCGGGTTTTTCTGTGTCACCCTGCCTGGAACTTGCTCTATAGACCAGGCTGCCTCAAACTCAGAGATCTGCTTGCCTCTGCCTCCAGAGCTGGGATTAAAGGTGTGTACTACCACTGCATGGTTTGGTGGCTTGTATTTATAACTCCAGCATTTGGGAGGCTAAGGAAGGATTACCACAAGTTTGATGCTTAGCCTGGTCTACACAGTGAATTCCAAAGTGAGACCCTGTCTCAAAAACAAAAACAAACAAAAACCAAACACTATACTGCAAGTCTCCTGTGTAGCTAGGTGTGACCAGAGACAAAATCCTAAATGATGCATTATGGGCAGAGTAACATTACACCAGCTCGTGTCTTTAAACACTTGACTTCCCGTTTCCACTAAGTGTGGCAACAGGAGCCAGAGCAGCCGTATTTGATTAAACATTGGAAGTGAAGTGTAGGAGATGATGGAGCAACCCGAAAGAACCTGGCTCACCATCATGGCTGAGCGAACACTAATCTTGGAATGCCTGTCTTCCAAAAAGGATAAATACAATTTCTTATGAAGTGTCTTAATGAGCCACTGCCTAAGCAGTATTCTAACTCTCACTATTTGTAGCTCTGTGTCTATACGTGCTTTGCTAATTCGATGTGAATGTTATAGGTGTCCAAGTCATCACCAACACTGCCAGTTTTCAGGTGGTGAATATGGAGTTACTGAAATACAAAGTTTGCACTGTAGACTTTGAAGCCTGCTTCCAAAGTACATGTAGAAACATCACATTTTGGAATGTATTTTTTTGTTTAGTTTTTGAGAGAGGGTTCCTCTGTGTAGCCTTGGCGGTCCTGGGTCTCTTTCTGCAGACCAGGCTGGCCTACAAACTCAGAGATCTGCCTCTGCCTCCTGAGTGCTAGGATTAAAATCATGTGCCACTACTGCCCAGCCTGAATGTATCTTTTTAAAAATCCAACTTTGTTTGCCATTACTATTAGAGATTATTACCAATAGTCATGAAATATATATATATATATATATTTCATGAAATATATAGATATATTTAAGTATCTTCATAATTTCTATGGCTACTTAGGAAAGACTTTATGAAACAGCTACACCTTAAAACTGCTCTATCCAGAATTTCCACTGTTGACATATGCAGAGCAGTGGTTTCCAGACTGTCCATACTGCGGTACACACAGTGAATCCTTGTAAGGCACACGAGGTTAAGGTGGAAGGCCAGGGCCACAGGCCCCATGAGGCCAGGCAAGCTGCTCGGACAAGTAAGGGGAACAAATACCTCTGTAGAGGACGGCTGGTAGGAAAACAACACATCTATGGGGAACCCAAACAGTCTAGCTTTACTCTTTTTAGTACTTTAGATGTTGAACTACACTCTTTTATCACGTAAAGGATTTGACTTTGAGGATTTATCAATAATTTTCTCTTCAATAATGAGTGCTGTTGTTGGGGACAGAGTCTCATAATACAGCCCTTCTGGTTGGTCTGCAACTCAAAGTGTAGCCCAGGCTGGTCTTGAACTCACAGTGACTCCCCACCTCTGCCTCCCAAGTGCTGGGATTGCTGGCACACTCACCATGCTCAGCATTATATTTCTAAATGTGTGGTACAGAACAAGGGCTCCTGCTGTACAGAATCCCCTTGTCAGTCGGAAAAGGTGGAAACAAATGTCTAGGTCCCTCTTATGCTCATTCTCCTATTTCTATAAGCCTATTTCTATAAGCATCATATGCAAAGTACTTTCATGCTGATTATATGCTCACCTAACACTGGCATTATTCTATAAAACGGTTTTAAAATCGAAGGCCTCTTAATTGTTTTTTTTTTTTATCTCTAGAATGAATGTTATATAATGGCCAGGGACATGCCTAAGAGGCAGACAGCTTGCTTTCTTTAGCATATATGAGGTCCAGTGTTCAATTCCTCACACTGCAAAATACTACTAACAACAATAATTTAAAATCAAATGAAAATATTAACAAAACAATAAGAATTTAATATTCACGCTGAAATCACTGAAGCTCATACCAGTATGATTGTAGACAACATCTGTAATACAAAGAATATTCCACTCCTTTTTCAGTTTGTCTACTAGCTGCCCAACATCATTCCAGGAATATCTTTTATTAGGTCTTGAAAAGTCAGGATTTAATTCTAGCTGATCAGCAAGGGAGTAGCATGACCTAGACAGTCCAAGAGTCTGCAGTGGGGTGAAGTGAATCATGTTGTAACCTACAAGTAAGAAAACACAGACCACCACATGAAAAGGCGAACAGATCACCCTGAAGCTAAGCAAGGCATAAACATGAGCTTTCTCATCAACAGTAAGACAGACATGCCAGTAGAAAAGGAACCAACGGCTAGGGTTCAAGTCCTAGCTCTACCACAACAGACTGTCAGCAAATCCACTTACGGCTTTCAGGCTACCACTGTCCTCGTCTATGAGAAGTGGGTAATGACATGAGCTATTTGGCAGCCATCACCACAGTGCTTAGCTCTTATTAGGTTCAACTGTAATTGCTGACAGGACAGAGCGGCATGCACAAAATGTCGTACACAAGTGTAATACTATAAATGTTTCACGTGACTTGCATTCACCAGAGTTATGCCACTGAAACTTTCATTCCCTTCTTTGTAGTATATTTAGCATGACACTAGAATGTTGATGCTAGTCTACCTTACTTAAGAGGAAAATACAACCCAGTTTCATTTTATTCTTGGCATGTCCAGCAGCATATGCCTTTTATATAGAAAAGGGATAATCAATATTGGCTAATTAAAATCATATATGATGACACATTTTCCTTCATATTTTAATAGCTTTATTACTAACTTTCATGTGCCAAATAAAATCTTATAAATGATAATCATTTTACTTTACGACTGAGTGCCTCCCTTTGTTAACCTGATCCACAGAACCTGGTATCTGTAGAAGCTGTAGATTTTATTTTTTTCACTACATTAGTAATCAATATTAAAAGGAGAAGAAAAGCCTTTGAGACCTGTATCATAGCAACTCCGTTTAGTTTTAAAACGAAGAAAAGGAAAGGAAAGCAAACTGAACACTACCTGATTCCTTTGCAACCCTTAGTCGGCTTTCCCACTCATCAAAGGGCCCTAAACACTTTGCTAAATATGTCTGGAGAGTAACACAGTCCAGGGGTAACACGTGGTTATCAGCTCCAACACGTAAAACAGGATCCACGACTATGTAACCTCCTCCACTTTTCTCACTTCTAAGGGAAAATAAACAAAACATTTTTAGTTAGTTAGAGGGAAAAAGCATTAATTCAGTTTGATTCTATCTGGAAGGTTAATTTGCCCTTAAACCCCTCCCTCTACCCCTCCCTCCCATTCATCCAGGGTTTCATGTAGCCCAGGCTGCCTCAAATTTACTATATAGTGGAGGAAGACCC